>JADRCD010218913.1:0-35234 GCA_019843815.1 Montemys delectorum
TAAAAAAAAAAAAAAAAAAAAAGACTGAATGATGCTGCTAAGAACATTCTTGTATCTAGATATGGATGCATTGTTTGTTTACATTCTGTCAAAGAATGAGATTTGTGTGCCCAAAGGCAGATGTTCTTTGGTTATAATGGATAATGCCCAAAAGAGTTTAAATTGTTTGATTCAATTTGTGCTCACTTAGTATGTATAAGAGTTCTTGTGACCCTACACATCTGGAGGATTACCAGCACTTGGAACCTTTGCCAAGCTGGGCATTTTGTAGTAGAATTTCACTGTTGTTTTAAAAATACCTTCTCCTGAGTGCTATTAAAATCACAATTCTACATACTTGTTTGCCTCTAGAATTTTCTCTTTAATTAAGTGATTGGTCTGTTATTTGACTTCACTACTGGGTTGTTTATTTTTCTCATTAATCAGTAGGAGCTATTTTACTAACATTTTAACATTTAACTTTTTGGTGACTAAAATACTTTATAGTGGCACATCTTTTTAAAATTTAAATATTCTAATACTTGGCTTCTGCCACAAAATACTCAATAGTTTTTTTTTGATATTTTCACTTACATTTATTGAAATTATTTGAAGTCACAAGGTTACAAAAGAATGTTGTTATTCTTAATACATTGGTTTTTAAAGTTTTATTGCATTATGATGAGAAAAATTACATGATTTCAATTTATCTGAATTTGTTAACATTTAAAAACATATTTTAAGTAAATAGAATTAAATCATATTCTTGTTTTCCTTTTTACTCCAACTCCTCCCAGAAACCCTTTCAATACCTACAATATCTTTTTTGTCATATTCTTTAAAATTTATAAAATATTATAACAAAAATGAGTATTACAAAAGTTCTTTGATATAAAACAACAATCAATTTAACAATCTTATGTAGATGCTTGTCTATAGCAATACTGAAAATACATATATTTTTCTCAATATAAATTTTAAATAACTCCTAACATATTAGCTATATATTTCAAAATAATACATCACTACTAGTATTTTCTTAAATGAACATAAATATATAAAGTCTCTTTGTTTGTTTGTTTGTTTTGTGTTTAGTAGAGCTTAAAATCTTGGCTCTTACTATGGTAACTTGATACAAGAGTTACAAATGTCAAGCAAAGCATTCAATCTCACTTTTTGTTGTTCTCTTACAAGCCCCTTTCCAATTTAATTGTCTACATTTCTTTTGGGTATATAAATACTTTTAAAATATGTAAGTTGTTCTGAAAACCATAGAATAGTGTAAAAACATAAAATAAGCAATACTACTAATAGAGAGGCTGAGATAGGAGAAGCAAGATTTCAAGACCATTATATTGTACACAGCAAGACACTGTCACAAACAAACAAGTTGAAAGTGTATATGGATTGTACAATATTGAACCTATTTCTCAAATTACCAAATTAGAAAGACCAATGGATGACAATCAACACATTTCTAATTCCTAATGTTTTTGGATTTCAATTGATTGGATATGTTAGTAATATTAATTTTCATATTAAGATATTAACAAAAAGTAATTGTCACTTCTTGTTTTTGTTGTAAGAGGTGGAATTAGGTTTGTGTGGATTTGTTGAAAGATTACTTTCTTGCTTCTTCTGGGGTGTAGTTTTGCTCCTTATGTTGATGTTTTCCATCTATTATCCTTCGTACAGCTGGATTTGTGGAAAGATATTGTGTAAATTTTGTTTTGTCACGGAATATCTTGTTTTCTCCATCTAGGGTAATTGAGAGTTTTGCTGGGTATAGTAGCCTGGGCTGGCATTTGTGTTCTTGTAGGGTCTGTATGACATCTGCCCAGGATCTTCTAGCTTTCAAAGTCTCTGGTGAGAAGTCTGGTGTAATTCTGATAGGCCTGCCTTTATATGTTACTTCACCTTTTTCCCTTACTGCTTTTAAAATTCTTTCTTTGTTTAGTGCATTTGGTGTTTTGATTATTATATATGATGGGAGGAATTTCTTTTCTGGTCCAGTCTATTTGGAGTTCTGTAGGCTTCTTGTATGTTCATGGGCATCTTTCTTTAGGTTAGGGAAGTTTTCTTCTATAATTTTGTTGAAGATATTTACTGGCCCACTACCTTGGGAGTCTTCACTCTCTTCTCTACCTATTATCCTTAGATTTGGTCTTCTCATTGTGTCCTTGATTTCCTGGATGTTTTGGGTTAGGAGCTTTTTGTTTTTTGCATTTTCTTTTACTGTTGTGTCAATGTTCTCTACGGTGTCTTCTGCCCCTGAGATTCTCTCTTCTATCTCTTGTATTCTGTTGGTGATGCTTGGATCTACAATTCTTGATTTCTTTCCTAGGTTTTCTATCTCCAGGGTTGTCTCTCTTTCTGATTTCTTTATTGTTTCTATTTCCATTTTTAGATTCTGGATGGTTTTGTTCATTTCCTTCACCTGTTTGATTGTGTTTTCCTGTAATTCTTCAAGGGATTTTTGTGATTCCTTTTGAAGGGCTTCTAGATGTTTACCTGTATTCTCCTGTATTTCTTTGAGGGTGCTATTTATGTCTTTATTAAAGTCCTGTGTCATCATCATGAGAAGTGATTTTTGATCTGAATCTTGCTTTTCTGGTGTGATAGTGTGTCCAGGACTTGCTATGGTGGGAGTATTGGGTTCTGATGATGCCAAGTAACCTTGGTTTGTGTTGTTTATATTTTTATGCTTGCCCTGTAGTGCCACCTGCCCTTGCTAAATCTGACTGGAGCCTGTCCTTCCTGTGATCCTGGTTGTGTCAGAACTCCTCAGAGTCAAGCTGTGTCTGTGATCCTGTGATTCTGGGATCCTGTGATCCTGGGCTTGTTAGAGCACCTAGGAGTGGAGCTTCCTCTGGGTGTTGTGGGACTGGCTGCAGTGCTTGAGCCCAAGATCTGCTTAGGGCACCGGCCAGCCCAGACAGACCGGAAGCAACCCAAGCCACTAGGCTGGCAGAATTCCTGTGTGCCTTGTTCCTGCTGGTCCTAGTTACTCCTGGTGTTGGGTCAGATGTTGTGTCCTCCTCACAATAGAATTTTTTTTTTAAATATAGATTTTTTTCATTCAGTAAATAGATTCTATTAATATGTCTCATGCTTTTTCCTTGAATTCTTTCATATTTTCTAATGAGTACCATATTATCTATGAACAATAATATTTAATTTCTCCTCCAAAGTTTTTATATATTACATTTTATTTTCATGTCCACCATGCTCATTATAAATTCTAGAAGTTTGTTGAAATAGAAATGGTGTAAATAGTTATCATTGTTTTGGATCACAAGAATAAATTTATTCATCTATCACCTATCATTGACCTTATCAAATTACCTATCAGTATATCTTTCTCTAGTAGCTCTTTCTCAACCTACCTTTCATTATTTATCTATCTGATCTTATCTGTCTGTCATCTATCTAATCTTACCTATTAATACAGCCTACTCCTCTCTCTCTCTCTCTCTCTCTCTCTCTCTCTCTCTTTCTCTCTTTCTCTCTTTCTGTGAGATAAGTGATATATCACTGAGCTACATATCCATCTCAATAGCTTTTAAAATCTGGTTACAGATTATTTTCATGACTTCTTGGACTGATGATTACAATTCTTTGTAATAGCCAATTAAGTTCTAAAGTAGCAGAATGAAGGAAAAATAGTTGTCAAGAAAAAAATAAACTAGAAAATAAATGTGCAGTTGTTATTAACTAAACAATAGTTAGTTTCTCGAAACTCCAATGAAATTGGCAAACACTTCTCAAGGTAGAATATATATATGTACATGTATACATTCTGTCAAAGAATAAGATTTGTGTGCCCAAAGGCAGATGCATTTCAGTTATAATGGATAATGCCATGTCTGGCGGATTATGTGTACACACACATAATGGGGGTGGGGAGATGTAAAACCATGCCAGGGAGTTTGGTAAGGTCGAGGTGGGGAGACTCCGTGGGTACACATCTAAGGCTTAGGTGACTCCCAGCTCCCTGACTTGGAATACATGCCATTCTTGTCACATAAAAGTGATGTGGCTTGTAGTCATGTAGTCCCAAAACAGAGTTCTTCATGCTAATGAGGAACCTAGAGGCCTGGAGGGCTTAGCTGATAAGCTTCCCTTCCTAGGCATTCCTCCCTGTAAAAGGTATTTTATCTCAGGCCCACCCTGAGAAGTGGGGTATGGTTTTATGCATCTATTTTCCTCCATGACAATAAACTGTTTAGAACCATGGACTGTCTCTTCCCATCAAGATCCACCATGGGGAGCCTACAGAGCCTGAGAGATGCCTCAGCGCTTCCCCACAGTCTAGCACATGCCCTAGCAGGGGAGACACGGGATAAGCGCAGTCAAACGCCCCATGTTCCACCTCCCCAAGTTGCCATGCCCTGTTACTTGGGTAACCATGTTGTTGAAATCTCATAGGTGCGGCTTCCCTGCTCTTTATAGAAGACACTGTCATGAAGCAGAAATTCTGGGCCTCTCTGCCTTGTCTTCTGAAATGTTCCCTGAACCTTGGGTGTAGCAGTCATGTAGTAGATGGGCGCCCGACTGCCAGGGGGTTTCTACTCTTGGATCACAGTGGCTTTCTGAAATGGTCTCCATCTGCTACAAAGCAAAGCTTCTTGGTGAGCTCTGTAAACCCTACTTCCTTTATAGATCTGTGCCCTCCCATTTACTATTTACTCACAAATGGAAATTCTAAACAACACATGAAAAATAATCATATTGTGGCAATAAACATCATACATATAGAACTATGAAATGAAAACGCTTTATAATTTAAAAACTACTTTAAGTTTTGTAGACGTCTTCTTTGACTGTTTAGACAGCCTGGTGCAGTAGTGTAAGAGAGTAGATCCGTTATTTTGTGGTTTCTGAAAGTTTTATGCGACTGGCACTGTTTCTTTTTTAAATATTTAGTAGAAATAGAAATCGTATAACACAGCCGGAAATGGAATTGTTGTGCTACGGCAATTGACTGATGATGATTCTGTCTTATATAACACCACTGTTGGACAATATCTGCAGCTATGGCAGCTTTCTCATTTCTGACAGTTCCTTTTTGTGTTTTCACGTAAGTGTGTGTGTGTGTGTGTGTGTGTGTGTGTGCATACAACTATAATTAAAGGATAAGATGACATAATTTGAGGAGGAGTGGGGAGGACATGGGAGAAAAGAGGAGAGGTAGGAAAAAATGCTATAAATACAGTATTCATATATTAAATTCACAAAGAATAATAATTTTAAAAATTGAGGTAGGAGAATGGAAAACTACTGAAGGACATTAGTAGAAAGGGTGGGGGTGGTCAGTGTGAATGGTTCATCTATGTTTGCTAAATGCTGCTGATAAGAACTGGGCTCCTAGCTCCATACTGGGAGATAGAGATGTTGTTTTTCTTGATTATTAAATTTCGAATACATGACTCCCAGGTCAAAAAAAAAAATTCTTGGGTAGAAGAAGATTTGTATCTCAAAGGCACAGAGAAATAATTTACAATTGTCATTTGTTTTTTGTTTTGTTTTGTTTTGGTTTTAATGAAAAATAAAAGGCACAATGATCTATGGAAAGGAAGTCAGAGGCCTGTCTATAGTTTGCCAAACTGAGAGGAACAGAATGTTAAACCGTCTCCATCAGAGGTTCAGTAACACTGAATTTAAATGCTGCCAGAAACATGTGAGAATGGAAAGGAAAATTACAGGCTAATTCTGCTCACAAATATGGAGATGATTTTTATACAAAATGTTAGTAAGAAAGAATAAGCAATAAATAGAAAAGATCCCACGTCATGGCCAAATATCACAAATGCAAGATTAGGAAATAAGTTATGTTAGTTTACAGCAGTGACCAATTAATAGAAAATATATGACCCTTCCAATATTCACAGATAAAGAATTTGTCAGAATTTATTAGCCAGCCAGAATTAAAATAAAATTAAAACAAAGTAGATGAGAACTGCTCTAGCTTAATAAAGGAGCTCAATCAAAGCATGTAAGTTAGGTTAACATTGACACTTACTCTTTTTCAGAACATGGCTGTTTTAATGAACTTCACATTGCAATGGAGACACATGATACTTACAACTATTGCATAGGAACTTATGAATGTTTCTGAGGTGAAATAAATATATTTAAAATAATACATCAAGGAAGAGCAACCGGAACAACACAATGAAAGGAACCCACACAGCATTTATGGCACTCATGCTTTTCCTTCCAAAGATACTTGGTTTTCACAGATTTAAGAGACAATTCATTAACACAATCTTCAGGTTCCAAAAACACGCACTGTAGCACTGTAGCTTTTGACTACAGACGCTGGTGTTTGTTCAGAGTCGAGGGAAAGATTGTTGTTTTGTCTAATAGGAAGTCGCAGGAAATTTTGTATCAATAGACTATGTTAGTCATCATTCACTTTCTGCCCAGTGACATGTTGGCGATGTCAGCACACGGTGGTGTTCCGATTGCCAAACCCTCTTTTTAGTGAGACGTCGTGTGGCCGATAGCATCACTTACTCTTAACCACATACACAGAAGACAGCACACAGTTATGTGCATGGATGCTCTGTCCCAAGCCATAAAAACCAAAGATAAGGACATCTTGGCCACAGCACCAGTGGGATGAGATCATGGTAGATGTAATCTGTCGAGTCACATTCTGCTCCTGTGAACCCTGCACACATTGCTAGGTCTTCTGCCCTGGAGGAAAAAAACGAGTAAAGAGCCTCTTTTCTGGCGTCAAGGACCAGTCCTTTTGTCAGTGAGAAGTGAGCAGCTATTTGACAGCGAAGGCCATCACTCTGAATAGAACTAAATGACCACCATCAATAAGATTTTTAAAAGCTTCCCTTTTTTTTTGTTGGGGGTGGTCTGGAAAAAATCTGATTCTAAAGTTTGATTTAGATACTTATATACATTTTTTGATATTTGTATAATTCTAAGAAAATTATCTAAACTGTCAAATTAAAATACTAGAAATGTAAGTCCGTGATTTATGTAGCTCACAGGAACTCACATGTTCTAGCAGCTTTGGAAATGCAGTTAAAGAAATAAGGAGAAGCCAACCATCTCTTGCTGTAAGATACAATTAATATATACTATTATATTAATATATATTAATAATGGTGGAATATAGTATTCCACCATCACCATAGTGACAATTCCAAACCTTTTTTTCTGACCAGACTAAGTCAAGCATAAGGCTTATAATCATAATCATAACCTGATTACCTCTTTCATGAAACACTCTATTAGATACTGTAGTATATATAAGACATGAAACCAAAATGAAGAGTAAATTTCATAATGTCCTTGCTTTTAATAGCTGTGTAATACTCCATTGTGTGAATGTACCACATGTGCTTTATCCACTCTTTGGTGGAGGGACATATAGGTTATTTCTAGTTTTTGGCTATGACAAGTAAAGCTGCTATGAACATAACTGAGCAAGTGTCCTTGTGGTATGGCGGAGCATCTTATGCACAGAAGTGGTATAGCTGGGTCTTGAGGTATAACTATTCCCAATTTTCTGAGAAACCACCAGATTGATTTCCAAAGTGGCTGTACTCTTGTATTTTCCGATTTCCACGCTCTTCTATTTCTTGCTGCTTCTCATGCATTCCATTTGGGAACATGTGCTCTCTGGCCAAACTGCATCCATTCCATCTTCCTCTTTCGCAAAACCATTGGTGAGCATGCTCACCTTCACTTTTCCTCTAAAAAGTCCTGTTGATGATTCCCTGCATTACCCTGAAGATATCATACATCTTCCCTGTGTTGTTACTGAAGAGAACTCAGCCTCAGAATAATCATTACTCCTTGATCAACAGGTCCTTCCTACAGATTTCATGGTTCTTGGCTTTTTGTATTTCAGTATGACATATCTGAGAGAGTTGAACAACTGGTCTCCTGGGATGTATTCAATCTCTGGAACCCATGCTGTATTGTCTCTTCTCAGTCTGTGACAGTCCTAGCCTGTATCTGCTCCAATGTTGAGCTAGCCACTCCTTTGCTTTCTTTTTCGTTGTCTCTTTAGTCGGACACAGTGCAGGTTGTCCCACTGCCTCCTTCACATCTGTCTTGTGGGCATATGCCACACATTGTCTCTCTGTGTGCTCTGATGGATAATTTGTTTTATCGTCTCTTCTAGTTTACCAGATGTCTTCTTTTACTATGTCAATCAATTCCTTCACTGCCTGTTGACCTTAATTATTTTCTTTTACTGAATTCTCTTTGTAGAGGATCTGTTTAATTTTTCCTCACATCTGTGCATCTCTTTTCAGGAGTTTCTGTTTCCACACATACTTTTGAGTTCTTTCCTTAAAAAAGAGGTATAGAAGCCAGGTGGTGGTGGCACACGCCTTTAATCCCAGCACTTGGGAGGCAGAGGCAGGCGAATTTCTGAGTTCGAGGCCAGCCTAGTCTACAGAGTGAGTTCCAGGACAGGCAGGGCTACACAGAGAAACCCTGTCTTGAAAAAAAAAAAGAGGTGTAGAGTTTGAAGGACTGTGGTTGATCAATTGTTGTAATGTCTGTTTTGTTTTGTTCTTGTAACTCTTAAAGCTGTGTCTCTTCATAGAAAACTTTATTTACTTCTATTTTATGTTATTAAAAGCTTTATAGTAAACACTTGTTGCATGGGTAAGCAGAATTCCAATTTTTGTCACTTCCATGGGTTTTCTTGTCTTTGTTACTTTGTTCCTTTTTACATCATACTTCTTACACTTCCTGCAGATTTGGTTCAATGCTTTCCTCATCTCTCTGGTTGGGAATTTTTTTCTAAAAATTTTTGGGACTTTCCAACCATTTTAGAAGACATTCGGTATTTAAAAAGACTACTTTTACTAGCGGTAGCTCAGTGGGTATGAGTGCTTGCTCTGAAAGCTCAAAGGCCTAAAGACCTGAGTTCTAGTCTCATAGCACTTATGTAAAAAGATGAACATGCCTGCACATCTCTGTGACTCCAGCATTGGGGCAGGGGTGAGGGGGTGGGCAAAAATCTGAGAGCTCACTGGCCAGAAAGTCTCTTAAAACAAAGACCTTCCCATTCAGTGAGAGACTGCCTGAAGGTAGTAAAGTGGAATTATAGAAGACACCTGAGGTCTCTTTCTGGCATCTGCATATGGATATGCACCACACACACACACACACACACACACACACAATACATATCATACACGTTATATACATACAGACACAGATAATTTTATTTAATTTGTATGACACTTATTCTTTCTTTGTAGTAAAATATTATCTGAATAACTTAGCAAAACATTACCAGAAATTCTACACTACTTTATCTATAATATTCAATAAATTTATATTCTATTTTGGTCTTTTTTTTTTTAGATTTATTTATTTATTATATGTAAGTACACTGTAGCTGTCTTCAGACACTCAGACACTCCAGAAGAGGGCATCAGATCTCGTAACAGATGTTGTGAGCCATCATGTGGTTGCTGAGAGTTGAACTCAGGACCTTCAGAAGAGCAGTCAGTGCTCTTAACCACTGAGTCATCTCACCAGCCCTTTGGTCTGGTTTTTAATCATATTTTTTCTTTAGCCCAAATGTCAGAATTACTATTTTCATATTATATATATCAGGATTACTTGATTTATACACACCTGCCTGCTTTATTTGTTCATCATTCCTCTTGTATATGAGATTGTTTTGGGGCTAAATTCTATCTGTCTGTCTGTCTGTCTGTCTGTCTGTCTGTCTGTCTGTCTGTCCTATAGTGTAGATTGCTTGGTAATGAAGCATCTCAGTTTAGTTTGTCAAAACATCTTCACCTTGCACCTTATTTTCCTCTCAGCTATCTCTTAAGTTATCCTGCAGCTGTTGCTGTCAGTCTGGTTTTCTTTTGTGCATAATTCATGTTTCCAGAGTTGGTCTGTGTCTCTAATTTAGCACACTTGGAATAAATCATGATTCCTAAATCTGTGCACTTTCATGATTCTTGAGTTTCAAAAATTGTACTGTTTGGTCTAGGGAGATTGGTTTGGCAGGTAAAGTGCTTGCCATGCAAGCATGACTATCCGAGTCTGGATCTCTGTCCTACAAGTCGAGCAACATTTGTCTGTAATCCTTGTCCTGGGAGAGCAACACAACAGAGACAGGTGAACTTGCTGGCTACTGACGCTATACACAACAGTAAGCGAGAGACCTTTTCTAAACAAATAATGGGGACAGATAGAAGAAGATACACACCAATCACTGGCCTCTGTGGGTGCATGCATCTGCATAGACATGGATGTATTTTTCATACAAATGATTACAGCCATTTTCTATTAGATATTTTCTTTATTTACATGTTATATGCTATCTCCTTTCCCAGTTTTCCCTCTGAAATAAAGAAAAAAGAAAAAGAAAAACAAAAAAGACTCTGTTCCCTCCCCCCTCCCCCTGCTCACCAACCCACCCTCTCGTGCTTCCTGGCCCTGGCATTCCCCTACACTGAGGCATAGAACCTTACTCTTTATTTATTCTCTTATTCTGGAACTCAAGCTAAGTCTGTTCATTTGTTGGTCTTTTAGTCTAAACTTCTTTCATATTCTAGATCTTTGGCTCTTTGTATACAGTCTATACAATTCTTAAAAAATTCAAGCCATTTTCTCTTTAGTTGTGTTTACTACTTAGCTAATGAATGAGTTTTATTTCACGTTGTATTTTCACTTACAGATGTTCCACCCCACACTAGCTGAAAGTTAAGGAGTATTTTGAGACTTCAAAACTAGCCCCAACCTCACTGTCCCTAAACAATGCTTTGACAATGTTAGCTTCAGGTTTACCAAACTCCTCTGGTTTTTCTACTGTTCCTAGCTTTCAATTCAACACAGCTAACTCTATCCAGAGTCTACTCAGAAAGAAACCACTGTAATTTACAAACCTTTGAAAGACTACCTGTACTTCATAGATTACTCTATGTGCTTAAAATCCATTAGTGAAAGATTGCACAACAATTATTCTACCAGCATACTATAAATTGTCAAATTAAAGCAAGTGTTTAAGCTCAGTTCTATAGACAAAAGGATCTACACTATTATCAATATCCTCTACCAGGGACATTAAGCTCAACTTACAGTGTCGAGCTTTTTCATTCCTAAGGAAAATCAGTCCAGATTTTAGGAGTCCAGCAAAGTTCAATGCACTATGGTCTTTAAACACAAAGCCTTTCGTCAACGCTGTATAAAATAACAATTCATCTCCCTACACTACCTCCTTTTCTTTGATAATTTTTCCAATGGCATTTCTCAATTTTCTACCTGATACCATAATTTTACTCTTTACCACTAAGGGAAGGAAGAGATGATTGTGTAAAAATGCATTTCATATCTGAATAAATAAATAAATAAATAAATAAGCAAATTATACCAAATCTTTAAATTATTAGCAAATATTCAAGAACTTAATTTGAAAGTTTTTCCTTCAAATAGACCCATGGTAACTTATTCAACTCATCATGTATCAAATTTAATATGCTCAGTCATTCAACAAATGGTTACTAAGTGCCTATTATTTTCTAGGCACTAGAATGGGTGCTTGGGATACAAGAGTAATCACATAAAGCAGTTTCTGTTCCCAGGCAGCTTACAGTTTAGCCAGAGATACAAACTACTGAAGCAATAATAATTACAACCCAACCATCTGTGAAAACAATGGAGAAGCGCTGGGTTCAGTGGAAGCACACAAAATACAGAAGGATCACCCTGCAAAGGTGAAGGGGCAGTGAACTGTGTGAGAGAAACGAGGTAAAAAACACCCATAAGAAAGGAAAAAAAAAATATTGCCTTAGTGAAACAGAGTTTCTGAGGGCTTGAATAGAAGAGAACTAAGGGCTGTGCCTCCGTTATGTCTTCATTGCTATGAAGAGACACCATGACCAAGGCAACTTATACAAGGCCTCATTTAGCTGGGGACTTGCTTAGAGTTCAGAGGGTGAGTCCATGGCCATTGTGGCAGGGAACACGGCCGCAGGCAGTCAGGCACAGTGCTAGAACAGTACTGAGAGCTTAAGTATTGAGATAGCAACTATGAGGGAGCACGAGAGACCTTAAAGCCCATCCTCAGTGGCACACCTCCTCCAGCAAGGCCTCATCTCCTAATCCTCCTCAAGCAGTTCTGTCAACTAAGGACCAAGTATTCAATTATATGAGCCTATGGGGGTCAATCTCATTCAAAGCACTTCAATCCACTTCTGGGAAAGATGATAAAAGATGAGTTTTGGAAATTGCCAGGGCTAGAGAGTTGATAGTGTGTTGAAATGTTGTACTTAAGATCAGTGGAGAGTCACTGGAGGATCATAGATAGGTGATCTGCATTTTGTAGATTTTTTTTTTTAGGACAGAATGTAAAGACCAGAATGTAAAATGATGGAGGGTGGGTGTCTGGGATACCAGGTGGGAAATGTCCTGTTGAGTCAAACAAAAGATGATGGTGCCTCTTACAAAATGGAAGAACGTGGATGTGGAGGCAAACAGACGTATTCAATACTATCCAGAAGAGACTCATAGGCTGTATGGAGGTGAGAGAGTTACGGAGGACAGTTCAAGAGTAGATTGTGTGATCTTTGCCTAGTAAACTGTCCCCAGAGGAAAACAGATCTTGAATACTGGCTGGCAAATTTGGATCTTACTAATGCACGATGCTGGCTTTCAGCCTAGCAGCCATTTGTAATCTGTGTAGAAGAGAGGACCTCCTTCTATTATTGTTACCGACTCAAAGAAGAGAGAGCCTTCCTTATTTGTTCTTTGCTGCCACCAGTTCTCAGTTGGAGAAAACGCTTTCTACCATACAGGTATTAGGCAGAAGAAGTAGACCAAATAGTCTGACTCCATCAAAACGGAGCAAGGACAGGAAGTTGCTGCTGCCAGAAGGTTGGAAATGTAAAGATAGCGTTAGCCAAGGCTGGGGTTACTGTTCCTATGCTGGGAGAGACAGTGTCCATCAGGAGCTGATTCTCATGACAGATTAGAAATCTAGGAAAAGGTTCATCCAGCAAAGCCTTAAACTGCCCCAAAATATATAAAGTCAAGAATGGTTTTAAGTAAGGGCTTCAGAACTATGGTGTGGTGGTTGGTCAGTGACAAAGGCTCAAATTTGAACTCCACTATTGACTACCTCCAGTTGTGGCTTATTACATTGTCATGATACGGCCTTGTTACTTTATCTGTGCTAAAGAAAACTTCCTTACATATCTAATTGGGTTCTTATAAAGACTATATAAGTTAATATATAATGACCAGAAAGGACCAGCTACTATTGTTACCTTAGCTCAGCTATTCATAGGCTTCATACCTGAGCTGTGGTGGGGAGATGAGCAAGGAATGGGGTAAAGTGAGTTTATAATAGTGAAATAAATGTCTTAACTAAAACCTGGCTGATGTGTTAAGGCTTAGGAACCACAAAGCAAGAGTGCATTTGTGCTGTCAGCTATGCCACGATGGTACTTACTGAAGCTTGCTGGACCTAGATGATTGTGACTCACTCTGCATACTAGAGGCAAGCCTGCACAGATCCCAGGCAGTAGGCCTCATCAAAGGAACCCAAGTCCCCCAGATACAGGTCAAGGTAATCCCTCAATAATGTCCCTTTGATGTTTGCAATTAACTTTCACTCTTTGTCATGGTATTTAGATTTTGGCCTCTTACTGATTTTAAAAGGAAGTATGACATTTTTTTGAACCAGGAATTGGATAATTGGGGGGCAATCTGAGCAAAGTTTTCGATTGTGTTCCAGCTGCAGTACGTGAAGAACATGCTACTTTCTCAGTATATTATTGGCAGGCTGATAAGCTGAGTCATTGCTGAAATGTATTCAAGTGAAATTATAGAGCAGAACAACAGGAAGGAGGGCATCTAAGAGGAAACAAAGCGTGTAGGTCATTCTGAGGTGTGACTTCTTAAGATGTCTGTTTATGGTTTATTCCAATAGTACTAGGATGTTAAAGATGGAGCAAGGGAGACCTTTCTGTATCATGCAGGGAAATTTTATCACTTGGTTTTCCATTTATTATGAAAAATTATTTTTCCTTTTATGTTAGAATATTCTTTTCAAGATGTGACTAAATTTAATTTTTTTTTTAAAAGCTAGAGTAACTGGTTTTGATGTTGCATGCCTTTAATCCAGCACTTGAGAGGCACAGACAGGTAGATTTGAGTGGGAGGCCAGCCTCCTCTACATAGCAAATTCCAGGTCAGCCAGAGCTATATATAGAGAGATCCAGTCTCAAATAAATAAATAAATAAATAAAATAAATAAATACAACCCTGAGATTCCACCTCACACCAGTCAGAATGGCTAAGATCAAGAACTCAGGTGACAGCAGATGCTGGCAAGTTTGTGGAGAAAGAGGAACACTCCTTCATTGCCGATGGGATTGCAAGCTCATACAACCACTCTGGAAATCAGTTTGGTGGTTCCTCCAGAAACTGGACATAGTTCTACCTGAGGACCCAGCTATACTACCCCAGGGCATATATCCAGAAGATGCCCCAACATGTAATAAGGACAAATGCTCCACCATGTTCATAGCAGCCTTATTTATAATAGCCAGAAGCTGGAAGCAACCCAGATGTCCCTCAACAGAGGAATGGATACAGAATATGTGGCACATTTACGCAATGGAGTACTACTCAGCTATTAAAAACAATGGATTTATGAAATTCTTAGGGAAATGGATGGATCTAGAGAATATCATCCTGAGTGAGGTAACCCAATCACAAAAGAACACACATGGTATGCTTGAAATAGCCAAGATACAATCCACAAACCACAGAAACTCAAGAAGAAGGAAGGGGAACAAAATACCCATGGAAGGAGTTGCAGGGACAAAGTATGGAGTAGAGACTGAAGGAAGGACAATCCACAGACTGTCCCACCTGGGAATCCTTCCCATATTCAGTTACCAAACCCAGAGACTATTGTTGATGCCAGCAAGTGCTGGCTGACAGGAGCCTGATATAGCTGTCTCCTGAGAGGCTGTGCCAGTGCCCAACTAATACAGAAGTAGAGGCTCACAGCCATCCATTGGACTGAGCACAGGGTCCCCAATGAAGGAGCTAGAGAAAGGACCCAAGGAGCTGAAGGGGTTTACAGCCCCTTAGGAGGAACAACAATATGGACTAACAAGTACCCTCAGAGCTCCCAGGGACTAAACCACCAACCAGAGTACACATGGTGGGACTCATGGCTCCAGCTGCATATGTAGCAGAGGATGGCCTGGTCGGTCATGAATGGGAGGAGAGGCCCTTGGCCCTGCGAAGGTTCTATCCCTGAGTGTAGGGGAATGCCAGGACCAGGAAGTGGGAGAGGGTGGGTTAGTGAGCAGGGGGAGGGAGGAAGGATGTTTTTTTGGAGAGGAAACCGGGAAAGGGGATATCATTTGAAATGTAAATAAAGAAAATATCTAATAAATAAATAAAATAAAAATAAATAAACTAAATAAATTGATTAAACCTGAAAAGAAAAATGTTATAGTCAATGTCAATTTTAGTCAGATGGAACCAATTCTGGACAGAATTTAAGTCATTGGTTTCATTCTAAACCCTGACAATCTGAGTTAGATTGATACTTTATTCTTCAGTTTTCCAAGTGCGTTCTGCAATCCACTTTCCAGAGTGTATACAGCAAAGCATTTCTAATATATATTTCCAATATATTGTTTTCCTGTTTAAGCTTCTTTCATATACCATTGACCTAAGGTCTACTACTACATTTAGCACCACGATATTGCTGAATACATGTATGGTCTGTATCCCAGGGGAAACAGTCTTAATTTGACTCTCAGTTCCCATCTTTTGAACTCTAGCGAAGGGAGAAGACTGAAAGTTAGAGTGATCGAGTGTAGTTGATGAAGGAATCAATTATATCTACTCAACGAAGAAACAGCAACGACAAAAATGGCTTTGGGACATGTCTGGACAGCGCTCTCTCTGAGTCTGATTATTGAACACTCATATCATTTGCGATATCCTCCTTTTTATGGTTAGTTTAGACGATTACCAGGAACGTCTAGGGAGCCCGGGGACCGGAGCCTGGAGCCCAGAATCATATTTATAAGATCCATGTCCTCTACTCTGTGTCCTACTTACCTGGCTAGTCATCTGCATTAACTGTAATAACCTTTGTATTAAAAATCTAAACGAATTCTGTCAGCTGCTCAAGCAAATTAATTGAGCCGAAGGAAGAGGTTTTGTGAACTACAGTCGTCAGAAGGCAAAGTCACAACCCGGGACCTGCCACTGGCACCGAAAGTGACGTACTGAGCAGAGTAAATGATCACTCAAGTATAGCATCTGAGCATGTGTCTAGATAATGCCAGAATCTAGCTGAATTTGGAGCACTGAAGCGGTGTGTACTGGCGTGGGGGGGAAAACACCACCACCCAGTAACCGAAAGACAGGCTGGCTCCCTGAGGCACCTAGTCAGCACTCCAGTTTCCGCTGCTGCTTTGACTCCTCTGTCTCTGGGCTCCAGGCACACAGGATTGCCGTTCTTCTGTGTACAGCCATCTTGGATCGTATGGCAGACCTAAAACCAGATAAAGGCAGAGGAAACTGAGATGCATCAGGCTGAGTATGACTGTGAAAGAGGTGGGATCTGTGCTAAGATGGAGAACACACCGAGAGGAGCTTTCTCTCTGAGTCTCGGATTGCTGAACACTTCCATTCTCATTTGTGACGTCATTTGTGCTATCCCCTTTTTTTCAGAAATTTTTTATTCAGAAAGTTTATTCAGAAAGCCATTTGCCTAGTTTGGATCCATGGTTGAGTTGGAGTCAGCACTTTTCATGGCCTTGAACCAAAACAACAAGTTGCCACCTTGACAACCCTAGCACCTTTTTGAGCTTGGAAACAACTCCGAGTTCCTAATATTGTCTTAAGCACTCACTCATATCAGCATCCCTGTACTTGACTGTTTCCTGTCTTCCCATATTTGATTTCCCTCTTCCCTTCTTTCATCTATCTAGTATACTGATAGGCCTCAGCAATACAACTAGTATATTCTCTTAAAATTACTTCCCTAAGTATATATTTTACATTTTTCTATCTCACAATTTAATAGTTCCCCCCCACCAATCTGCTTCTAATTGTGCTCTTCAGGCAAGTTGGAATGTAAAGGTTGGAAGTGAAGATACCAGTTCTGTTTTTTAAAATGTGGGTCATAGCTGGGCAGTGGTGGTATTTTAAAAAGGTTTTAGTCAGAGTTGGGCAGTAGTGGTGCATGCCTTTAATCCTAGCACTTGAGAGGCAGAGGCAGGTGGCTCTCTGTAAGTTTGAAGCCAGCCCGATCTATGCAGTGAGTTCCAGTACAGCCAGAGCTATACAGAGAAACTTGTCTTGAAAAACCAATCAATCAATCAATCAATCAATCAATAAACAAATAAATGAGTAAAGAAAGAGAGAAAGAAAGAAAACAGATGAAAAAAGAAAAAAAAACATAGGTCAGAGAAAGCTGTAGTGGCACACTCTTATAATCCCAGCACGTGAGGGAGAGGGAGGGGAAGCAAGAGTTCAAGGCCAGCCTGGGATACATAAGACACAGTCTGAAGCAAGGAGTGGGAGGGTTAGGGGAGCATATGAGTATTCTCAGAGTCAGGCATATCCAATGCTTCTATTTCGTCCCTGTTTCTATCTTTAATCTACTGTCCATTATATAAGTCATCTATGCCTACATTAGCTTTCTACCAGGGCTTTTTGATTAATGTGTGTGTGTGAGCGCGTGCGCGCGCACGCGCAGCTTGCCGGAAGTAAAATTACTTTTCAGACGAGCTTTTTTTAAAAAATGACTTTGAGACAGACTTCCAGCTTAGGTATTCTATTATACACTACTTTCTATAAACAAATGCTATCATTTGTTCTCCGGGAGTTTATGCGTGGAAGACTTGGTATTCAGCGTGCTGGTATTAGAGTAATGGAACCCTAAAGGGTCAGGCACTATCCAAGATAGCTAGTCATGGAGGCTCTGCCCTCACTAGTGGATTAATGCTGTCCCTCATACGTGAATCAAGTCTCACGTGTGGCTGGATGAATTCATGAGAGAATGAGTTGTTCCAGCCAAGCACAGCATCACCCCTGAACCTTTCTTCTTCACGCGCTACTTACTCACTACTCCAAAGCGCGCTGACACTGTAATGATTCACCACGAGGCTCTCACCAGAGCCAAGCAGGCATTGGCATTATCTATTGGTACATAAGGGACTGATAGCCTCACCCCATGGAAATACCATTGTTTCGTGTAAGATCTATGACTTTTATCAAGAGACTATTCTTTTTCCTTTTGTTAGAGGAAAATAGTTGAGTTATACAATCTAAGCACACTTAGGATGTTACAAGAGCCTTATATATGGTTACTGATAGTCTTAAAAGGTAGGGAAAAGTAGCTCCACATGAATTAGGATATGGGATCACGTTAGATTAGTGAGAAATTGTCTTACTGTGTAGCCCTGGCTGCCCTGGAACTCAATGTTCAGATCAGGGTGGCCATGAACTCACAGAGGTCCTCTCCCTTCTGAGTGCTGATGGGATAAAAGGTGTATGCCACCAATCCCAGCTTATATCTTAATATTTTGACTCTGATATACATATGACAATAAATAAATTGTATCTATTTCTGTGGAATTATGGGTTATCATGCATATTTGTTCTTTATCCTAACCCCCTGGCATACAATGCCTGTAACTCTCCTAGTCTCTGGTAAGTGCCTTTTATACCAATAAAGGGACTGGTGTCAGGAGCTTGGTGGATGAGGCCTGGCTGCCATTGAATCAACTCTGGGATTAGAAAGTTGGAATACTTGACCCCACTCTCTATTTCTCAGGGGAGAGGAAAGACTGAGAGTTGAGCTGATCACCAGTGTCCAGTGACTCAGCTGGTAAGGCCTCCACAGTGACGATGACATAAACTTCCAGGAAGTCGGGGCCTGCAGAGCCCCTGAAATGCTGAACACCTGGAGGTGCCCAGAAGATGGCACGCTCCTACCCCTATAGCTTGTCACGTGCAGGTCTTCCAACTAGCTCTTAATTTATGTACTTCTGTATGAAGTATGTACCTTTAACAAAAGGAGTCAGGTGACTGAGCAGGTAAGACTTACCGGCGAGCCCGATCTGAGCTCAACACATGGCAGAAGGAGGGAAGCAACTCTTGGAATTTGTCTTCTGTCCTCCGTCTGTCCTTTGGCACACACAAACACTCCCTGCCCATCGGACACACAAAATAGATCAATAAGGAAATCTAAGGAAAAAAAAACTGGTTCTCTGGGTTATAAATCAGAGGTTATGAGATCATTTTATTGATATCTGGAGAAAAACAACCTGAAAGGTGTGATAAGGGTCTGAAGAGATTGATGTTGTGATGTGGCTGAGACTTTTTTTTTTTTCTGTAGAGTAACAGAACTGAAGTAAATTAATAGGCTATCCACCTGGTGCCAGAGAATTAGCTAGCGTGACCCCCAACCCCTGGCAATACACACCCAGCTATAGAAGTAGTCAGTGCTAAGAATAGTGTAGCTCTTTGTTCCTCTTACACAGACCACCAAGGCAATTCTGAAGATGACTGACTTCCACAGAGCAAAGAACAAAAAATGAAAAAATGCCCATTGTGGTCTTTTATCTTGGATGTGAGATTACAACCATAATTTAATTTTTAAATGAAAGTCTATTTTCTATACATATAGAGAGAGGTTTTATTCATAGCTAGATCTATTAGTTGCCAACAAATTACATTCTTTCCTGCAGTCTCTGAGGAAATTCTGTTGTCATTGGAAATCACATTATTAATATTAATTACTACCTCATGTGATGGTGTGAACCACACTGATTTCCTCATACTCAAAATCAAGCTTTTAATTAAGGTCTTATGAACATTTTAACAAACATATAAAAAAATTAATGTTTAAAACTACATCTAGAGCCTGGTACGATGTCTCAGGAGTTAAGAGAACTGTCCATTCTTGCAGAAAATCAGGGTTCAAGGCACGTCCCTGGCATGGCAGCTTACAACAGTCTGTAACTCCAATCCCAGTGGACCACTTCTTCTTTTATGCTTCTGTAGGCACCAGGCACACATGTGATACAAAGAGATACACGAAAGTAAAATACTCATAATTATAATATAAAATTAAATTTAAAAACATACACATCGATTCAAAGACAAAGACTGTATTTCCTTTACCCTGAAAGAGGAAAATAAAAACACAAATGGATGCTTAGGGGGCTGAAGTAGGGCAGTCTTGAGTTTGAGGCCAGCCTGGGCTACACTTGAGAACTTTTATACATCCCTCCCACTGCCACCAACAAAGTTTATATTTTGTATTTTCCCCATTTACCAAGGTCATGTATTCAGTTTGTGGTTTGGCATAAACACAAATACCACTTGGATACAAACAGGAAGGACCACCTAAAGTTAGCTGTGGTGAGATGCAGGCACTTTTTCACTGCTGTTTTTGAATTCTTCTTAGTTACAGAAAATATCACCATCCAAACAAGTCTTGTGGCCTTGCCCTTTCTGTTCCATACTTCCGTTTTCATCATCCTGTCGGTTAGAAAAGCATTTCAGGCAGAAGTGCTTGCCCCGAGGCCAAAGAGATCGTGTGGGCACAAGTAGCTGCGCGTTCGCTGAATGAGAATGACTGAAGAAGTTTATAATTAGTAACTCTTTGAAAGATCTCACTCTAAGGGGGCATACATCATCGGGGCACAAGGTGCGGGTGTGTTTGGGTAGGTATTAAAAGAAACTGGGGCCAAGTTTTTGTATTACAGGCCCCTAGATACCATTCCAGCTAAAGAATGCATGCTCGCTGCCTTTTGATCTTTCCTTTTGCAGTGAAGAAAATGGTGTATCAATATTGGATGGGAGTTACTGGAATGGGATAGGATATTGAGAAGAGCAGGTTTGATGTATGAGATCACATCCTCTACCCAGGGAGGGTGGAGCTCAGACGAGCACTCCTTCATTGTCTGCCAAGCCTGTAGTTTCATATGAAGCGGATGTAATTTACCTTTTGTGGAATCCTTAGTGTGCTGGCTACTCTTACATCAACTTGACACCGTCTAGAGTTATCTGAAGAGAGGGGAAACTCATAAGGTTCAGCTGTAAGGCATTTTCTTTAGTGATTGATGTGGGAGTCCCAGCCCACATGGACAGTGCTATCTCTGGGCTGGTGGACATAGGTTCTGTAAGAAATCAGCGTGAGCAAATGTCATCAAAGCAAGCCAGTAACAGCACCCTTCCATAGCCTCTCCATCATCAGCTCCTGCCTTCAGCATCCTGCCTGGTTTGAATTCCTGTCCTGACTTCTTTTAATGATGAACAATGATGTGGAAGTATAAGCGGATCAGGAGGCTTCCTATAGCTATCCATCCCCTTTGGCATATCAAGTTGCAGTAGGACTAGGAACATCTTCTTCTACTGAGTCTAGACAAGGAAGCCCAGTTAGGGAAACTGGATCCAAAGGCAGGCCACAGAGTCAGAGACAGCCCCCGCTCCAGTTGTTAGGGGTTCCGTTCTACATGGAGACCAAGCTGCACATCTCTTACGTATGTATAGGAGGCCTAGGTCTGTCCCATGTATGCTCTTTGGTTGGTGGTTCAGTCTTTGTGAGCTCCTATAGGCCAAGGTAATTGATTCTGTAGCTTTTCTTGAGTTGTTATTGACCTCTCTGGCTCCTTCAATCCCTCCTCTCTCTCTTGCAGAAGATCCCCCGAGCTTTGTCAAATGTTAGGTTCTCTGTGTCTGTTTTCATAAGCTGCCGGGTGAAGCCTCTCAGAGAAGAGTTATTCTAGGCTGCTGCTTCCAAGTATAGTATAGTCTCAGGGGTTAGCTCTCTCCCATGGCATGGGTTTCAAGTCATTGGCTGCCTATTCCCTCAGTTTCTGTTCCACCTTTATCCTGACAATCTTGTAGGCAGGACAAATTGTGGTTTGAAAGGTTTAGGGGTAGGTTAGTGTCCCCATTCCTCCATTGGAAGTCTTGCCTGGTTATAGGAGGGAGCCATTTCAGGTTCCACAGCCCCTGTGGCTAGGAGTCTTAGCTGGGGTTGCCATTAGAGATTCCTGTGAGTTTATCTTGTCCTAGGTTTCTGGCTCATCCATACACACCCTCCCCCATAGAGATTTCAGTTCTCTCTCCTGCCATTCTCCCCACACTTGATTCTCCCTGTCCCCCTCTCCACCAGTTATCCCTTTTTCCACTCCCTACAGTGTCTAACCTATTTCCCCTTCTCAGTGAGATTCAAGCATCCTTCCATGTGCTCACCTTGTTACGTAGCTTCTTTGAGTCTGTGAAGCCACGTGGTTATCCTCTGCATTATGGCTAATATCCACTTATAAGTGAATAAATGCCATATGTGTTTTTTCTGGGTCTGGGTTACCTCACTCAGGATGGTATTTTCTAGTTTCCATCCACTTGCCCGCAAATTTCATGATGTCTGGCCGGGCGGTGGTGGCGCACGCCTTAATCCCAGCACTTGGGAGGCAGAGTCAGGTGGATTTCTGAGTTTGAGGCCAGCCTGGTCTGCAGAGTGAGTTCCAGGACAGCCAGGGCTACACAGAGAACCCTGTCTTAAAAAAACCAAAAACAAACAAAAACAAACAAACAAACAAACAAACAAAAAGATGTGATGATGTCCTTTATTTTAATAGCTGTGTAGTATTCCATTGTATAAATGCACCACATTCTTTGGTTGAGGGGTATCTAGGTTGTTTTTTAGTTTCTGGCTATTATGAAAAAAGCTGCTCTGAGCATAGTTGAGGAGTGTCCTTGTGGTTTAGTGGAGCATCTTTTGAATATACCCAGGATAGTATAACTGGGTCTTGGGGTACAAGTGTTCCCAATATTCTGAGAAACTGCCAAATTTATTTCCAAACTGGTTGTACATGTTTGCACTCCCACCAGCAATGGGGAGTGTTCAGGAGAGGTAGCATGTAGTGTCACTTGAGTTTTTGATCTTAGTCACTCTGAAATGTGTAAGATGGAATCTCAGAGTCGTTTTGTGTCAGAAGTCATCGCAGGACAAACTAATAAATAGTTCCTGAAATGATTTTGCTTTAAATTAATATCTATGATGAAGCTCTGTAAGGCAAGGCCCAGGAGCAAATCATTTTTGGAAAAGATTCCTACTATTAATATGCTTTTCCTGTTATTATTAAACACATATAACAATCACTAGGTGTTAGCTCACTCCTTTTGAGCAGATCTGTGAAGATGTACTGTCTTGTAGTAATGCTATATAGGCAAATGGATGACTTCTTAATTCTTAATGACGATCCTAAAAGAATTCCTAAAATTACATCAGTATTTACTAAGCTCTTTTATAGTGGGACTGCTATTAGGTATCTTCTAATAGTCAAAACTGCAATGCGAATGCTTTCAGTCTCCAAGTGTCACCAGTTAATTGCTTCTAGATAGTAACCAGACTTTCTCCTATTCAGAACACATTCCAAGAGGTTGTAAAACAATTAGCCGAAGGTCACAGAAAGGGAACTAATGATTTATTATAAGTTCTAGGACCGAAGATAAAATATTAGCTGGGTTTATCTATACAAACCTTCACTAATAACTGTTATGTTTTTTAACTCTCAGTGAACCTGTGGAGCTGACAGGTGATGGATGTTTAGCTAGATAATTACTCCTAATGGCTATGCATGTAAACATTCACTGTTGTAAACTTCTTATTCAATTTACGATTTGAATTTGTGTAAACTTGTGATGAACTTCTTACCATGTGATCGTGTACTCTGAAAGATGTTTAAGTGCTGAGGACAAAGAGAAGAGTCAGAACTGAGCTGAGGAGAACTTTTTGGTCAGAACATTTCTTAGACAATGATGCAAAGAAGAATTTTCCCTTGTTCCTTTTTTTTTTTTCATTCATTCTATTCCCCTTCCCCCCTTTTCTTAGAGAGCTTTCATAGGAAACTTTTTACAACTTAGTAATAAATGCTACAATTGCTTTTCACAGTGTCCCCTTTTCTTCCTGGGACTTCTACGAGCAGGCTGAAAGTTAGAGCCCCAAAGTTCCTGCTCAGGTAGAGCAAAGGCCACATTACTTAATCCCCCCACTTTTAGCTATAGGTGTCAGTCAGCTAAACCAGCAGCTTTTTACCCTCAGAAAGGTTATTAGGACATTTAAGAGGCTATCATCCATCAGCATTTCAGTATAGTTAGAGAGCTAGAACAACTTGAGACCATCAATCTTTAAAGCCGCACCATAGTCCTACTCTGTCTCTACCCTCTCCAGACTGGGAGGTTCCCAGCAGTTTTAATTTCCCCATTTACTAGCCATGTTGGACATTTCTATAAGTGTTTCTTGGCCATTAAAAGTTCCTCTGTTGAGAAATCTATTTAGCTCCACATCTTAGTTTTTAACTGGTTTATTTGTTTCGTTGGTGTCTAACTTCTTGAATTCTTTATGTATTTTGGATATTAGCCCTCTGTCAGATGTAGGGTTAGTGAAAATCCTTTGTCATTCTGCCAGGCTGTTGTTTTGTCCTGTTGACAATGTTCTTTGCCTTGTTGGTGTTCTGCTCAGGAAGTTGTCTCCTGTGCCAGTGTGCTCAAAACTATTTCCTACTTTTTCTTCTATTAGACTTAATGTATTTGGTTTTATGTTGAGGTTTGATATGCTTGAACTTGAGCTTTGTTCCCAGTGATCAATGTGTATCTATTTGAATTTCTTCTACATGCAGACATCCAGTTAGACCAGAAACATTTGTTGAATATGCTATTTTTTCCATTGTATGGTTTTTTTTTGCTTCTTTGCAAAATAAAAAAAATTAAAAAAGGGTCCATAGGTGTGTGGATTTATTTCTAGATCTTTGACTTGATTCCATTGATCAACCTGTCTGTTTTTATGCTTGATACCATGTGGGTTTTTATTATTATTGCTCTGTAGTACAGCTTTAAATCAGTGATGGTGATATACCTCCAGAAGTTCTTTTATTGTGCAGGATTGTTTTAGCTATCCTGGGGTTTTTGTTTTTTCATATGAAGTTGAGTATTTTTCTTTCAAGGTCTATAAAGAACTGTGTTGGAATTGTGGTGTTGGGATTGCATTGAATCTGAAGGTTGCTTTTTGGTAAGATGACCATTTTTATATTAATCCTGCCAATCCATGAGCATGGGAGATCTTTCCATCTTCTGATATCTTCTTTAGTTTCTTTCTTCAGAGACTTGAAGTTCTTGTTATACAGTCTTTTACTTGCTTGGTTAGAGTTATACTAAGGTATTTTATATTATTTTTGGCTATTGTGAAGGGTTTTGTTTCTTTAATTTTTGTCTCAGCCTGTTTATTGTTTGCATATAGGAGGGCTACTGATTTTTTTGAGTTAATTTTCTATTTATCCATTTTGTTTATCGCCTGAAGGAGTTATTTGGTAGAATTTTTGGTGTCGCTTATGTATACTATCATATCATCTGCAAATAGAAATACTTTTTTTTAAATTTTTCTTTCCAGTCTATATTCCCTTGATCTCCTTTAGTTGTCTTACTGCTTTAACTAGAACTTCAAGTAGTTCATTGAATAGATAGGGAAAGAGTGGGCAGCCTTGTTTTGTCCCTGATTTTACTGGAATTTCTTTAACTTTTTCTCCATTTAATTTGATGTTGTCTATCAGTTTGATTATATTACTTTATTGTGTTTAGGTATGTCCCTTGTATCCCTGATCTCTCCAATACTTTTAACATGAAAGGATGTTGTATTTTGTCAAAGACTTTTTCATCTAATGAGATGATCATGTGATTTTTTTTCAGTTTGTTTATATGGTGGATTATGTTGATGAATGTTCATATGTTGGCCTATCCATTCCTCTCTGGGATGAAGCCTACTTGATCATGGTGGATGGTGTTTTCAGTGTCTTCTTGAATTCAGTTTGTGAATATTTTATTGAGTTTTTCATATGTACGTATGTTCCCAATGTTTTATAAAGGAAATTGGTCTGAAGTTCTCTTTCTTTATTGAGTCTTTATGTGGCTTAGGTATCAGAATGACTGTGGCCTCATAGAATGAGTTTGGCAATGTTCCTTCTGTTTCTATTTTGTGGAATAGTTTGAGGAGTATTGGTATTAGTTCTTTGAAAGTCTGGTAGAATCCCCACTGAAACCATCTGTCTTTGGGCTTTTTATTTTATTGTTGTTGTTGTTGAGAGACTTTTAATTACTGCTTCTATCCCCTTAGATGTTATAGGAATATTTAAATAGTTTAACGGATCTTGATTTAAGTTTGGTGAATTATATCTATCGAGATAATCACCCATTTTAATATAGATTTTCCAATTTTGTGGAGTACAGGCTTTTGAAGTAAGACCTAATGATTTTTTGGGTTTCCTCAATGTGTGTTGTTATGTTACCCTTTTCTGATTTTCTTAATTTGAACATTTTTTCTCTGCCTTTTAGTTAGTTTGTCTCAGGGTTTGTCTATCTTGTTGATTTTCTTAAAGAATTAGCTCTTGGTTTTGTTGATTTTTTTTTTTTTGCATTGTTCTCTTTGTTTCTAATTTATTGATCTCAGACTTCAGTTTGATTATTTCTTGCCATCTACTCCTCTTGGGTGTGTTTGCCTCTTTTTGTTTTAGAGCTTTCAGGTGTGCTGTTAAGTTGCTATAATGGGATCTCTCCAATTTCTTCATGAAGGTACTTGGTGCAATGAACTTTCCTCTTAGCACTGCTTTCATTGTGTCCCGTAAGTTTGGGATTGGTGTGCCTTCATTTTCATTGTGTTCTAGAAAGTCTTTAATTTCTTTCTGCAGCTGGTAGAAATCAATCAGATGATAAAATGCTGCTTGTAAATTCTGGGGGCTTGGGGTACCAGTCAGAGTTGGTGCCTGTTGATGCGAAGTTCTGAGGTGGGATGAGATTCACTGATGTTTGGTTCCAACAACTCTGTCTTCCTTCCCATCATCTTCCCAAATGTCAATCTTCAGCTTGGAACTCATTTTCCATAGTATTCATAAAAAAGCCTCTAACTTCTCACCAGTGACAAAAGAATGCCAATTCCTGAGGAAGAAAATGACAGGGGTCTCCCCACCCAAACTTCATTTCTGTCTCCCTGGCTCCAATTGGTTTTTCTGAACGAAGAACAGTAAACAGGAGGTACAATCATGTTGATTATCTACAGCTGAGCTGATTTCAAAGCAGGGGACCAGGAAACTGTGCATAAACAAAAATAGAAGTAGCCCTTGAAAAATAAATATACATGGTAGCAAGGCAACCATGTCAACAGTGTATGGGAATAGTCAAGGCAGGGGAAATAACTTGGAAAAGTACAAGGGGAACCAAAGAGCATATCCTGTTGAAGCTTGACCTTGAAAGTGATTGATATGGCTGGAATCCAGAAGATTTGGTAGGTAACAGGAACAAATGGTGTTTAAAAGGTAGACATGTATCAGATTTTAAAGACACAATAAGAACTTTATTCTTTGTAATATTCTAATTTTAAATTAAAATATGACATTATTTTTCCCTTTCTCCAACTCCTTCCATTTCCCTTTCAGTACCAATGATTCTCAAATTCATGGCATTTAAAAACATTGTTCTTGTTATCCATCCTCTCAAATGCCTCTCAAATTCACAGCCTCTTTTTCTTTAATTGTCTTGTTACATATAAATGCACAAATCTACAGCTATAACCTATTGGGTCCTTTTTAATGTATGTACATGACTTCAGAACTGACCGCATGATACTGGATAACCAATGAGGGGGCTCATCCTGGGAAAGACTAATTCTTCTCTCAGCGGGCCTTAGTCGCCTATTGTCCTTAGTCTAGATGTGAAATTTCCCTATTGTTTGGGTCTTATATATAGGTAGCCCATGGGTGAAGCTTCTTTATCATTTCTAGGAGACACAATCTCACATAGACTTTCTGCTCCTGTGACTCTCATATCTTCCTGCCCCCTCTTCTGAGGTGGTCCCTGAGGCTTAGATGTAGGAGTTGTATTGTAAACGTAGTCCTTGGGGCTGGGCACCCCATGGTCAGCTGTTCTCTGCATTTTGACCAGTTGCGGTTTCCTGTAATGGTCTCTGTTACAATGTCTCTGTTCTTTAATGAAGGGTGGGAGCTACACTTACCTGTGAGTCTAAGAATAAACATTACATACAATTAAGAATTGCACTGGTTTAGTAAGGTGTTGGTAGTAGGTTCTTTTCTAAGATTTGTGACTTTACTAGCTCCATATTGTTGGCTCGGTTTCCAGTAGTTCCCTTCTGTCAAGTAGAACTTAAGTCCAGTTAGACAGCTACTGGTTACTGCCAGGATACAAACACCACTGTTGTACTTTTAGGAATATCTTGCCGTGATGGTTATTGTGAATTATAGACTTCACAGCTAGGTAAGACTGGTTGCTTCCCTCCCTTGGCAGGTTCTATAGCCCCTTCGGGGACTATGAAAGTTAGTCCTCAGAGACTTTCAGTCCAAATCCTAAGATCTGTCTAATCCTAAGTCCAAAATGTACGGTTTCTTCAACAATAAGAACATGCCTCTAACCTGTGGAAAGCAAGGGAAGGTAACAGTAATAGTCTATATTGTTTTGGGAATCTCTAGACTGACAACTCAAAGGGAACTTATACCTGGTACTATGCATTTTATGACATAGTCTATGGCTCTTTGGGGAATATTGTTAACCTAAGTGGCTTACCTTCATTTAAACTATATATGTTTACACCTATGCTTATATTTACTATAGACAATTTTAGGTAAATAAAAATATGGTTCCTCAGGGGTTTTTCAAACATCCCCCCTCCTTCTCTTGTATTAGCCTTTCTCCTGCCTTCAATTAAAGACACTGCCCTTATTTTTCTTATTTCTCCCTTCATATGACTTTTATACTGTTATTTTTTATAGAAATTACTTATTTAATCAATTAATTGATTGCTTTTCAAGACAGCCCTGGCTGTTCTGGAACTCACTCTGTAGACCAGGCTTTCCTCGAACTCAGAGATGCTCCTGCCTCTGCCTCCAGAGTGCTGGGATTAAAGGCGTGCGCCACCACTACCCAATAGAACTTTATACTTTAGACAATTCTGAACTCATAAATGATTTTAATAAGAGGAATGACTGAAGGGCAAAGGACATAAAGAGCCCAAGCTCAATTTTGGGTTTGAAAACTTACCTCTAAACCACCAGACCCTGAGCTCAAAATCCCGCCAATTTCTGGGCTTGCCCTGAGCTCATGATTTGGAAATTTCACTAATTCCCACCCTGGAAAACTCTTCCCTCGTGAAACCCTATTTAAGCCTTTCTCCTGCTCACTTTCTTGCTTCTTGCCTGAGGGAGCTTCTCTTTGTGTCTTTCCCAATACATCTTTTGTGTGAGGCTTGTTGTACTGTATGCCTTGGTATTATTCATTTTCTCCCATTTCCCAGGATACCTTTCCCTTCAGAGCTATAACACTTGTACAGGGGACACTTTCCCATCAGAGCCACAACACCACGTCTATTGGGGAAACCTTTTTCCCCTCAGAACTTCAACACTTACAGTGAGAACACTTAGAGTGAAAACTGTGATTTCCCAGGCAGAATAATGGGTAACTTGTCAAAATATTGATGTGTTGCCCAGGAGTAGAGCACTTACTAGAATACGCAAAACCCTGGGTTTGATTCCCAGAGCAAAAAGGGGTGAGAGGAAGGATCCTGCTTTCACAAATGCTATGGTGATATGAGAAAGACAAAGAGAAAGTTTAGACTATACAGAAAGAACACTGTGTTTTGGGGCAACAGTTTTGTTACCTGGGAGCACCGTTTGTAATAGGATAGAGTATATTTTCTGGTTATGAGAATCAAGTTAAGTATGAGATTGTTTAACACATTGCTTTTCACACTAGCAAATGCTGGCTTGTAATTTCATTCACACTATTTACTGTGCAAACTCATTGAACTATTTGCTTTTTCTAAAAAAAGATTTATTTATTTTATGTGTATGAGTACATTGTAGCTGTACAGATGGCTGAGAGCCATCAGGTGGCTGCTGGGAATTGGACCTTTACTCTGGCCCCGCTCACTCCTGCGTAATACACCGTAGCTGTCTTCAGACGCACCAGAAGAGGGCGTCAGATCTCATCACAGATGGTTGTGAGCCACCATGTAGTTGCTGGGATCTGAACTCAGGACCTTCGGAAGAGCAGTCAGTGCTCTTACCCGCTGAGCCATCTCGCCAGCCCCGAACTATTTGCTTTAAATAAGAGCCTGTTTCCTTACTATGCCTTAGTACATATGTAGAAGAACCAAAATGAGGTCATACTTCGATAAATCACAGTTGCAAAATGAGACTCTAATGGAACAAGTGGCTATAATTGATATGTGAAATATGTTACACTGAGAGTGGTAGGAAGGGTAAAGACATACTTTCAGACTAACAGGGAATTTCTATTATAGAGCAACAACAGAAATCTAGTATATTCTATTTTAGATCCCACTGTCTCAACAAACCCCTCACCTCAAACTTGCCTTTGTTGTAGAATTTATTTACTTACTACTCTGCTGTTGTGCTGCTGCTACTGCTGCTGTTGCTGAGACAGATCCTCGCTCTTGAGACTAGACTAACCCGCAACTCACTATCAAGCTCAGGCTTAGAATAGATTTTTTAAGTGAGAAACAATCTTTCCCTGAAATAGGGCATGTGTTTAAAAAAAAGTACAAGGAATTATCTGGTGGTGTTTCCTCCTCTGTGGGGTGTGTGTGTGTGTGTGTGTGTGTGTGCACGCGTGTGTGTGTGCGTGTGCGCGTGTGTGCGCGTGCGTGTGTGTGTGCGCGCGTGCGTGTGTGTGTGTGTGTGTGTGTGCGTGTGCGTGTGCGCTTGTACGTGTGTGTGCGCGTGTGTGTGTGTGTGTGTGTGTGTGTGTGTGTGTGTGTGTTCCTGCAGGTCCAACAACGAGAATGTGTGGCTCATTTTGATCTTAACCTTGATGCTTCAGGTTTTTGCTCTGATAACTGGGTGGGTGGTGATTTCATATTCCTAGGAAGGAGATGCTTTGGAGGAGAGTAAGGATTAGATTTCATTTCAAGTTTTGGACATTTTACTCTTGAATTTTTGGAAATGTATGCAAGCTGAGCTGCCAGAGAAGAAATTGAACTCCTTGAGTCTTGAACTTAAAAATAAAAGTGTAGGGGCTGGAGCAAGCTCATGGGGGCAGGAATGTTTGCTGCGCAACCATGAGGATCCGCGTTTGGAGCTAGCTCACATATAAAAGTATAAGCAGTTCTGCTTACTCAACTTGGTATTTTATTTATTTTCTTTAAACATCTGGTTACCTAGAATCTAACTGAGCAGATTTATGACTAAAAGCTCATGTTGATTATTACAAGTAGCTGTCTGGGCTGAGTTTCCTTTGCTATTGATAGTACTGCTTTAAACAAATAGCCTTTTCAACATAAGTCATAAGTGGACTCTGAGTAAACAAACATACAGACAAGGAAATTGATTTTTATAGTATATATATATTAGTTTAATTCTAAGGAATATTTAACATGACCTGCTCTGTTTCAGGGATACACACACACACATGCACATACATACACACTTATATACCCTCACACAAAAATTCACAGGAACACACATGCAAGCAGGTACACATGCACACACACACACACACACACACACACACACACACACACACACACACCAAGAGCCTCTCCCCCCATTGATGCCCTACAAGACCATCCTCTGCTACATACACAGCTGGAGCCATGGGTCCCTCCATGTGTGCACATACGTGCACACTTATACACCCTGACACACAAATTCACAGGAACATACATGTACACTCACACACATGCAAAGAGGTACACATGTATACACACACACACACACACACACATACACACATATACCAGAGAAATATAAGAATATGTGACTCAGGCTTTAGCCTGCTCACTCCAATCCATACAAAGGTTCATCCTCTATTTATTTATTTATTTATTTATTTATTTATTTATTTATTTATTTATTTATTAATTATTTTTTTGGATTTTTTCTTTCTTTTTTCCTTTTCCTTTCTTTTTATTAGATTTTTTTTAAAATTTACATTTCAAATGTTATCCCCATTCCAGGTTTCCCCTATGAGACCCCCCTATCCCATCCCCCCTCTCTGATGGCCTGGGTCTCTCTGCTGCCAATGCCTGGGGCTGTGTGACACATTAGTTAAAAGGAGGCAATGTATAGTCGTGAGATATTTTATTATAGGAAAGAGAAAAGAAACTGGCCATGACCATGTGGAGAGAAAGAAAGGAGACAAGGGAGAGGAGAAGAGAAAGAAAGAGAGATAGAGGAAGAGAACAAGAGAACAGGAGAGGAAGCAAGAGAGCAAGAAAGGAGAGTAAGAGGGAAGAGCAAGAGAGAGAGAGGAGGGGGCAAACCGCTCCTTATATTGTGAGGTGGGGTTATCTGTCTGTGGGCCAGGGAATTCATGGCTATGGTTAGATGACTGGGGGTAGGGGTCCAGCTAGAATGCTGGGAGCTTGGGGCATTGTCTATGTGACAGAACACACATCTCCTGTGGGGGCTATGAGATGCTGGGACTGAAACAGGAGCCAGGGACCCAGGAGTCATGGCTGAACTCCTTCAGTCCCTTGCAGGCAGAATTATTGCCCACTGGATCACCAGGGTTCCAGACTTATACTTGATTGGGCCCAGGTTGCCTGAACAGACCACTGCCCCACACCTCCCCCTGCTCACCAACCCATCCACATCCACTTTCCTGTCTTGGCATTCCCTTACACTAGGGTATTGAGCCTTCACAGGACCAAGGGCCTCTCCTCCCATTCATGTCCAACAAGGCCATCTTCTGCTACATACACAGTTGGAGCTATGGGTCCCTCCATGTGTGCTCTTTGGTTGGTGGTTTAGTCCCTGGGAGCTCTGGGAGTACTGGTTGGTTCATGTTGTTGTTCCTCCTATAGGGCTGCAAGCTCCTTCAGCTCCTTTGGACTTTTCTCTAGCTCTTTCATTGGAGACCTTGTGCTCAGTCCAATGGTTGGCTGTGATCATCCACCTCTGTATTTGTCAGGCTCTGGGAGAGCCTCTCAGGAGATAGCTAGATCAGGCTCTTGTCAGCAAGCACTTGTTGGCATCCAGAATAGTGTCTGGGTTTGGTGACTATATATGGGATAGATCCCCAAGGTGGGACAGTTTCTGGATGGTCTTTTCTTCAGTCTCTCCTCCACACTTTATCTCCATATTTCCTCCCTTGAGTATTTTATTCTCACTTCTAAGAAGGACCGAAGCATCTACTTTGGTCTTCCTTCTTCTTGAGCTTCATGTGGTCTGTGAATTGTATCTTGGGTATTCTGTGCTTTGGAGCTAATATTCATTTATCAGTGAGTATGTACCACATGTGTTCTTTTGTGACTTGGTTACCTCACTCAGGATGACATTTTCTAGATCCAGCCATTTGTCTGAGAATTTCATGAAGTCATTGTTTTTAATAGGTGAGTAGAACTCCATTGTGTAAATGTACCATATTTTCTTTTTTTTTTTTAACTTTTATTGCATTATGATGAGAAAAGTTACATGATTTCAATTTATCTGAATTTGTTAGCATTTAAAAACACATTTTAAGTAAATAGAATTAAATCACATTCTTGTTTCCCTTTTGTACCCCAACTCCTCCCAGAGACTCCCCTTCAATACCTACAATATCTTTTTTGCCATATTCCTTAACATTTATAAAATATTATAACAATAAAATGAGTATTATAAAAGTTTTTTTTATATAAACAACAATTTAAAAGTCTTATGTAGATGCTTGTCTACAGCAATACTGCAAATACATACGTTTTTCTCAATATAAATTTTAAATAACTCCAAACATATTAACTATATATTTCAAAATAATACATCACTACTAGTATTTTCTTAAATGAACATAAATATATAAAGTCTTTTTGTTTGTTTGTTTATTTTGTATTTAGTAGAGTTTAAAATCTTAGCTCTTACTGTGGTACAAGCCCAAAATAAGAACAATTTTTAGACATTAGATTTCATTGTAATAAGGCCCTCAATGACCCTCAATGACCCTCATATCACCAAAGGATTTTACCTCCATCATAGCTAAGTTGAGAGTTGACAGTTCTGCTGCACCAAGGAATGAATTGTAGGCACAATTTTTGGATACAGACTTCCTGCTATGGTCAAAGCTATTTGACTTGAGTGTCTATTCTCAGCACACAGAGAATAGGTTACATTCATTTAAGAAATGGTGTGTGTATTAAGATGCTCTATCCATAAAGTTACTCATCAACTGTTTCAATGAATAATGGTTCTGCTTGGAGGGTGGCACAGACATTAGGTGTGGGTAAGAATCTGGTTCATTAGCTGTGATAATTAGGAAAAGCATTCATCTCAGAGAAAGATTAACTTATAAAGTCCTCTTCTTCAAACTTGATAACAAGAACTACAAACGTCAAACAAAGCATTCAGTCTCACTCTTTGTTGTTCTCTTATAAGCCCCTTCCCAATTTAATTGTCTACATTTCTTTTGGGTATATAAATACTTTTGAGACACATAAGCTGTTCTGAAAACCATAGTATAGTGTAAAAACATGAAATAAACAATACCAATAACAGAAGGCTGAGATAAGAGAAGCAAGATTTCAAGGCCCTTATGTTGTACACAGCAAGACACTGTCACAAACAAGCTGAAAGTGTATATAGATTCTAAAATATTGGACCTATTTCTCCAATTACCAAATTAGAGAGACCATTGGATGACAATCAACACATTTCTAATTCCTCATGTTTTTGGATTTCAATTGATTAGGATATGTTGGTAATATTAATTTTCATATTAAGATATTAAGAAAAAGTAATTGTCACTTCTTGTTTTTGTTGTAAGAGGTGGAATTAGGTTTGTGTGGATTTGTTGAAAGATTACTTTCTTGCTTCTTCTAGGGTGTAGTTTTGCTCCTTATGTTGATATTTTCCATCCATTATCCTTTGTAGGGCTGGATTTGTGGAAAGATATTGTATAAATTTTGTTTTGTCATGGAATATCTTGTTTTCTATATCTATGGTATGGTATGGTATGGTATGGGCTGACATTTGTGTTCTTGTAGGGTCTGTATGACATCTGCCCAGGATCTTCTAGCTTTCATAGTCTCTGGTGAGAAGTCTGGTGTAATTCTGATAGGCCTGCCTTTATATGTTACTTGTCTTTTTTCCCTTACTGCTTTTAAAATTCTTTCTTTGTTTAGTGCATTTGGTGTTTTTGTTATTATGTGTTGGGAGGAATTTCTTTTCTGGTCCAGTCTATTTGGAGTTCTGTAGGCT
>JADRCD010218914.1:6410-19729 GCA_019843815.1 Montemys delectorum
TCTCTCTCTCTCTCTCTCTCTCTCTCTCTCTCTCTCTCTCTCTCTCTTTCTTTCTTTATTTCATTCTCTCCTTCATTCAAGAAAGTTTGCCAAAGGGGCCTCAATCCAGAGGTTGAGAACCACTGGCCTATACTTTGTTAATTAGAGTTGTCTATCTGGCTAGTGAGCCTGAGGGATCCACCTGACTCCATTTCCCCAGTATTCCAAGTGCATGCCAGTCTACTTGGCTTTAAAAACAAATTATTCTTTGATAATTGTATACAGTGTGCTTTGAACATGTTCATCCCCCCACTCCTCTCCTAACTCCTCTAAGATCCACTCCCACCTCCCTCCCCTCTCAACTTGGTGTTTTCTTTTATGTGTATGTGCTCAGCTTTTTAACGTGGGTTATAGGAATGGAACTCATGTCCTTGTTCACACAAGGCAGGCACTTTACCTACAGAGCTATCTCCCAAGCAGATAGCCTTCATGAAAGAACCTTTGTATGATTTTTTCTATAGCGGCACAAATGGGGAAATACATAGCTGCTTCCTGTGTTGCTTTTCCCTGAGGCCTGTCCCTGTTCTAGAGCACAGTGATAACTTGGAGGCCGTACTGGGAACTTGCTGGGTCTTTGCACATAAAACATGGCCCTTCATTTTCTCCTCACAATGGATAACATTTGGGGTGCATTTACAATCCTATGCTTAAGAAGAGATTTCTCTGCCGGGCGGTGGTGGCGCACGCCTTTAATCCCAGCACTTGGGAGGCAGAGGCAGGCGGATTTCTGAGTTCAAGGCCAGCCTGGTCTACAGAGTGAGTTCCAGGACAGCCAGGGCTATACAGAGAAACCCTGTCTCAAAAAAAAAAAAAAAAAAAAAAAAAAAAAAAAAAAAAGAAGAGATTTCTCCAGGAAGACGGGATGCTGGTCCTCATTCTCTCTGCTCTGCTGTTGCTGCTGAGAATCTGACTTACTCCCCTGGAGGTAACTATTGGCTTTATTTCTTCTTCATAGTTCCAGCATCTCATAACATGTTGGACTCCATCTGTTTTCAGTCAGAGTGGCTCAGTTGGCTGGCTGGCTTATGCTGGTTTTCCTAAAGAATCTCTCTCAGACCCTCTCATCGATGGCAGGAAATCTTCTCTGCAATACTTCCTTTCAGAGGACTATACCTGTGACCAGCACTGGAACCTTGGGTTCTCCCATTTCTGTGGAGTGAGCTGTTGGGAATATATGGTCTCCTGGGCGGGGACATTCCTGAGCCAAGTTGTCACTTGGCACCAGGCTTTTCCATGCTTCCCAAAGCCAGACACGTCTCCCTAGAGAGAGTGACTGTATTAGTTACTTTCTCATTGCTGTGAGGAAAAGCCATGGGCAAGGCCACTAATAGGATGAAATGGTCGTGTAGGTGTATGGCTCCTGTTAAGGCCTAGGTAACTGCCTGTCTAACCTTCCATTTTGTACTGTTATTAATCTTATAAGGAAACTTTCTCATCTGTGTTTCTGCTGTTACTGGGAAACTTTCTCATGCCCAAGTTGACTATATATTCTGTTATGTTCTGTGCCCTTGGAAACCAATCATGATAGAAGTTAGTAGAACTGCTTTGTATAGTGATCCACACTGAGCTTGGACCTGAACCAGCCACCCAGCAGCCCTTCCTGCACCTGTGTATAAGCTTGTATGGTATTTGCTTTTATAAGCTGCTCCTGGGATGGACCCGACACAAGAGAGGCACCTGCACCAAGATAAGAAGCTATTTGGATTAAGACTTCCATTTTGAGTAGCAGTGGAGTAAAATTTAAGTTCCCAACTTCCTGGGAACTGATATCCTACTTGGCAGAAAGACACATGTATGTGGGTAACTGACATCTTGGTTGGCATGAATATTAAGACATGAATGTTAGACAAGTCCCATTCAGGTTGACAAGTTAAGACATGAATGTTAGCCAGGCGGTGGTGCGCATGCCTTTAATCCCAGCACTTGGGAGGCAGAGACAGGTGGATTTCTGAGTTCGAAGCTAGCCTGGTCTACAGAGTGAGTTCCAGGACAGCCAGGGCTACACAGAGAAACCCTGTCTCGAAAACAAACAAACAAACAAAAAAACAAAGACATGAATGTTAGACAAAGCAAGTCCCCCACCACAGTTGAATACCCCAACCAACAGGAGCAGGATAAGTGTACAACAAAGACACACTCCTAAGGAAGTCCCCCATCCCTAAATCCTGATTGGTGGAATAACTTGGCACAGATGTTTGTAGATCTCAGTCTCAAAAAGCCCTACGGGATCTTGACTTCATGTCACGGTCAGCTCCCGAGTCTTACTCCTGACCCTGATGGATCAGTCTTGGGGTGTGGCATTCAATAAACCATCCTTGTTTGACTGAGATCCATGTCTGAGTGGTATGTGCAGCAACTCCCAGAGCCCAACACTTCCAGAGGGATCCCTCGCCATCACCGATAGAAGAGTAACAGTAGGAAAACTTGATTTCAGGAACATCTGAGAGTGCATGTCACCAACCTCACATAGGAAGGAGCAGAAGCCCACCCTCAGTGGTATACACAAGCCACACCTCCTAGACCTCCCAAACAGTGCCACCAAGTAGGGACCAAGCATACAAAGGTCTGAGCCTGTGGGGGGGTCGGGGAGGAGGGGCACTTTTATCCAAACCACCACACTCCCTCCACTTCTCCCTGGGTCCCCATCATAATGCAAAATGCATGGAATCCAACTACAAAAGTCCCCATAGTCCTTCACAGTCTCAACACAGTTTAGAGTCAAGGCAATCTCTTGATGGCAAGTTCCTGCAAAACCACAAAAAGCTAATTGCATACTTTCAACATACAATGACATAGAATATGCACTACTATTCCAAAAGAATGGGGAGCAAGCGAGGAAATACTGGACCAAAGTGAATGAGAAAAAGAAATAAGAGGAAGACATAATTGCTTCTAAGGGGTTGAGGTTTTTATTATAGATTTGAAGAAGACTACATTTAGAGGCAAAGGTAGAGACATATTGTTGTGGAAATATTAAAAAAGAACCACCAAGTTCCCATGCTACCACCAGCAACTCTTTGCCCTGCCAGGGTCCCTCTGGCTCTGTCTCTAGCTAGTCCCCGCAGCGACCAATCGCTGTGTTCCCAGCTCTGGTTTGCTTGACTCTGGAGCTGTTAGTTCCTTCTCAGCCATAAGCCACATTCTAGTAACCAAGTAAGTCAAAACTCTTGACACTTATAATTAACAAGTCAGATTTATAGATCAATAAATTTTCAATTCACAAGATGTCAATACAATAATTTCAGAACCAATTGATGATAAAAGCTGCCCACCTAGATTAGACAAATTATTCTAACCTTTATGATATCATAACTACCTGTGGCTATTTAAAGCCGTGCTGGTTCAAGTTCTTCTTCCTGTCTGTCCGCCTTGGCTTTTTTCTTCTCTCCCAAGACACTCTCTGTCACTGCAATTCTTAGCTCTGCCTCCCTTTTCCCCGTCCAACCATGGGCCTCTTGCTACACTAATATTTTAATATGATTGGACAGGGAAAATTCTGTCACAACATATGGAAGAGTAGAGTGGATAGGACCAGCAAACCGAGCTGGACCCTGTGAGGAGACAGGGGATGGGGATTGGGCGGGGGGGTGGGGGTGGTGAAGAGCCTGAAGCCCAAGAACAGTACCTAAGAGGCCAAGAGGTAAAAATGGCAGGTGTGGTCAAATTAGCTGGATTATATGAGGAAGGGTAGCCCAACCCCTGGGCTGTAGAGTTAGTTCAACATAAGGAATGAGTTATACTAGCCAAGAGGGCTCTATAACATGTAGGGACTGAGGAATGCTGGGAGAACCTAGTAGCTAGAGTCCACTTTGATAAGTGGACTAATAACACCTTTGGTTAGTCTTTAGTCTTGTGTTTGAGACTAACATAAAAGCAAGACCAAATCCTAGCAGGGCAAAGGCCAAGTTGTAGTTCTGTGTCTGTTATCAGTAGGCTTAGATAGCCCCATACTTCTAACTTTGGTGCCTGCAACATAACTTTCTTTGTTCTGAGTCTTTGGCCTGACTCTCCTTTGTCCCGCTCTCTTTGGCAGCTACCTCATGTCTGTGGCATGTCCAGTGTCTTGAGGTCTCTAATGCAATTCAGGCTTTACCCCCACAGCCTCATATAGTGACCCCTCGGGCCCTCTTTCCCTCTCAGGGCCCTCATGAAGAGACTACCCTATTGCACATTGCCTATCCTTGGTTGTGCTCTGAAATTGCATTAAATTCAATGACCCCTTTATCCTTGACTCCTTGTCACATGGGCAACAATTGCCAAGTTTGGCAGTCAACTTGGAAAGGGGCCTGGGCCCTTGAATCACATTTGCAGTAACTTTTGTTGTTTCTTTCTAGGAGCAGAAAATTCCTTAGGTCTTTTCAGGAGTTGGTAGCTTAGCTAGAGGGGGTCTTGCTCTGAGACACTCTTTATTGTAATACAGATCAGGTTTCTGCTTAATCTCATCTCTTTGAGCACAAACCTTAGCTACAACATTAAGTTTTACTTGTGCTCTTTCTTGTCTTCAAAAGATGCATTCTGTATTTTTTTCTTCACTTGCTCTTTTTCATTGTAGACCCAGCTAAGCATGAATAGCAATAACTACATGACAAGAGTCAATATTATGTGGTCTTGAAATTTTCACCAAAGAAATCAGGCAAGTCCCTAGGACTGGAACAGAAATCAGTCAGTTATCACAGGAACAGCTTTTTGCTAATAATGTTCCTCCCAAAACCTCTTGAGCTAGGCCTCCACTGTCCACATTGCTCTCAGCACTGTTTTCTAAGCTTCTACTAGGATGTCCCATGAGCCTCTGTGTAGAGCAAGTTGAAACAAGTTTCAAAGTCTTCCATCTTTCTCAAAACACAGCATGGTTGGGTCTCTTGCAGCAACATCCCACTCCTGGTACCAATTTCTGTCTTAGCTCAGGTTTCTTTTACCACAACAAAACACCACGACCAAAAGCAACTTAGAGTGGAAAAGATTCATTTCGTCTTATGCATCTCAAATCACACATTACCACCGGGTAAAGTCAGAGCCAGAACCTGGAGGGGGAAACTAAGGCAGAAGCCATGGAAGATTGCTGCTTGGTTGCTTATTTTCTATGACTTGATCATCTTTCTTTCATATACAACCCAGCGCCACCTGCACAGGGCGGACTGGATCCTACTATATCAATCAACAATAAAGACAATATTTCACAGACTTTGCCCACAGGCCAATCTTATGAAGGCATTATTTCAGCTGAGATTCCCTCTTCACAGATATGTCTAAGATTGTGTCAACAGAATATCAACAGCACTTAAAAATTTTCTTTTCATGTGTGGGAAAAAGTAATGAAGCAGATTCTACTCATTTCTGAGAATTTTCTTCTACAGAAGACAAATATGGCAGGATTCGTGTTGAGTAGGCGTTCCTTAGGAAAGAACTGATAGATAGCCAAACTGTATGCTAAGGAGTTTCCGGACAGCTTTAAAGCCTGAGGAGCCGTTCACAAAAGACACCCATGATAGAACAATACAGGTGAAGCTGAACAAGCCTGTCCCAGAGCTGGGCAATTATACCTCTAGACTAAGGAGAGTACATTTCTTTCCGGCAGAAAACTATTCTAGGTGGAGCTGGTCTCCCAGTTGGGAACTCCTCCAACAGCAGGTACGGTGAATGGGAGGCAACATCTACGACTACATCCACAGACCACTCTAACCGAGGGAGCTCACCGGTGCAGTAGGGGAGAGAGAAACCCATGTTCTCCTTTGGTCTTGGGTGAACGATCTGAACAGATTAAGTTACGCTCACTAAGTCTACTAGGTGTGGAGAAATGTAGGGGACTCAGTAGACATTGTAAGAGTTACAGATCTGAGGGGAAAGGTTTCCTCAATGCAAGTATTGTAGCATCGAGGGAAAAGGTTTTCTGTGGTTCCACATCCTCCATTTCCTCCTTAGGGGTGTCTAGGTGCTGCTGCACACCAAGGTGGATTCTGGTCCAGCTGAGACTGGGAGCCTGGGGGAGGGGAGGCCTTCTCTGAGGATTTCAGTGTTACATCTCTTTTAGAAGATACTCAATGAAAAAGCTCTCTTAGATGATCTTCAGTAAAACAGCTGCTGTGCACACACTTTGTTTGGGGCTATAATGTGAACAGAGGCTATATGTGAACCTTGGAGAGTGGGAGGAGTTTTCAGGGTAAACGTAAAATCATTGGTTGGAGCTTAATGTACTATGAATACTTCATTTGTATGAAGAGACATTCTAGGAATTCTTGCTGGACAGGTTCTTATTAGGGAAAGAGGAAGCTGAACTTGTAGGTTTTCCAAAAGCTATGATACCTTCCTCAGGTGGGTGTCCGGCTCCCTAGACAAAGTCAGAGAATGGGAAGCCCTGCTGGAAAAAGGGAGTCCCCCATTTTGAGCCAAGCTCAGAGGAGCTATCCAGACATGGTAGACTTCGGCCTTAAGTAGCAGGATTTCCCAACAAGTTTCCCCAGTGGAAATATGACCGTTCTGAAGGGAAAGGTATCATGGCAGTCGGGAGCCAGTTAATAACACAAACTCACACCATACAACAAACCTGACACAAGAGATTTATTAGGAAAGACACGAGGGTGGTTGCTTCTGCTTGGCAAGAAGAAGCAGGGAACTGAGCAGGAGGCAGGTTTACGGAGGGTTTCTTGTGGGCAGAGTTTTCCAGGGATAGGTGGGATTTCAAGCCCAGGGATAGGTGGGATTTCAAGCCCAGGGATTGGTGGGATTTCAAGCCCAGGGATTGGTGGGATTTTGAGTTCAGGGATTGGTGGGGTTTCAAGCTCAGGGATTGGTAGATTTTCCAACACTGAAGTGGGCTCAGACTTTTTAACTACACAGAAGAGCTCCAGTGGGAATATAATGCCTCAGTGAGAAAGGCCAAGGGTTACAGAAAACCAATGAAGTTAGCACCTCCTACTTATGCTTCCTACCCAAACTTGATCTGTAGAGGAAGCAACTGATCTGAACAGATGGAACCTCCCATACTGTTTTAGATGCTGTTTGTTCTTCTACTTGCTGTTGTATCTTCTTCCTTGTGATCTTCCAGGGTCACCTGACATTTGCTCAGAACAGAAGACAAAGCACTTTGATGGAGCGTCCCCCAGATTTTCTTTGTAGTCCCACTATCTGTTATGGAATGGTTCAGCATGTTGTTTGGTCTTGCCTACCCTCTGGAAAGGTTTTGTTATATAGTTAATAATGATAACCCCTAAGTGTTTTGCAGGTTTGGAAAGCCGATGGAGAGGCAACCAGGTACAGTGGTGCTTTCACCTATCTTGCAACTGGAGCTGGGTTAATTAAAAGGAAATAGAAAAATTCCAAAAGGTTGTGAGGTTATGGAATGAAAACCCAATCTCAGGAGCTTTCCCAATCCATGTCTCCCTATGAGTTGTTGGCAGAGAAGCCCCTGAGGGCCCACAAACCATAAAGGCTATTGCTACTGCAGTCGGTTGTATACCAGAAATAGATGGTAAGAACCTATTGCTGAAGACACCACATGCTTTGATTCCAGGAATGGAGAAATTAAGCTGAGGAGACTGAGCTGGAAACTCCCACCCCGCTGGCTGGCTTTCATAGAGCCAGAAGGGGCCATTCAAACTGTGGGTAGAGATTTGTCATCAGCATTCCTGCTTGTCTCTGGATCCTGCATGCTAGGGTACTGATAGCCTAGGCCTGCTTGCTCAATAGTGGCTCAGCTATCACGGGTAAGACCAACGGCCTTCCCAGTGGACTTAAGGCCCACTCCATGAGAGGGAGTTCAAGCCTAGTACTGAAAGCTAGAACAAAAACCTATGGCTGGAGAGGTCATAGGTTCAAAGGCAGAAGCAACTTCTGTGATTTTCTACATGGATGACGTACCTGTCAAACTGTCTTCTATTTACTCCCATATAGTGTAGTGTTGCCAGCCTCAGCTCACGATGAAGATCCTGAGAACAAGTGATTGTTACTGTGGCATTGTGGCCCATTTCTTAGTCGGTCTATAGCCACCCCCCTTCACAGCTCCTAGATCACTGGAGAAGATGGGTGGAAAAAAATATAAGAGCCAGAGGAAAGAGTGGAAACTATTATATAATAGTTTCTCCCAAGAAGTAAAACATTCTATACTATAGCAAACTCCATAAACAGGAAGGGGAACAACTCTAGTTTCAGGAAGTCCCTGAAACTGACCAGATTCTCTAGGTTCCTGGTTGACAGAGTAAACAATAAAAGCTGAGACTTGGTCGCAAAGGGAATCAAGCTGAGCTGCAAAGACTCTTAAGACCAGAACAACTGCTGGGAAGAAGCAGAGACCAACCCAGCTGTCTAGAAAATGGTTTAGACCCACTGAGGCACAAGGAAAGGACACTCTCCACCCTGTTGAGCTGCCTGCAGATTGCGCAGTGTGCTCCAGGTTCCCAGCTTTGTGAGCTGTCATTCATGCTGGGTGGGCTTTGGTGAGGCAGCTATGTTTGGGCCATTTCTGTTCCTGTAAGTAACCCCTTGTCCATATTTCTGTAATTAACCACAGTAAAACTCATGGCTCAGAGAGCTGGATTTTGGTGGTATCTGTAGTTTGGTTTGTCATGGGCTCCTTATTTGGGATGAGTAGATGTGTATGTGGTATCTCCCCAGGAAAAGTTTTATCACACAGTGTGGGAGTAGGCTGGCCAGCAACAGTGATGTCTAATTGATCATAAGGGTGGGGGAGTTGATTAAACAAAACATTAAGTAATAAAAAACAGGTATCTAAGCTGGGCTGTGGTGGCGCACGCCTTTAATCCCAGCACTTGGGAGGCAGAGGCAGACAGATTTCTGAGTTCGAGGCTAGCCTGGTCTACAGAGTGAGTTCCAGGACAGCCAGGGCTTCACAGAGAAATCCTGTCCCCCCCCCAAAAAAAAAACTCAAAAAAAACAAAACAAAACAAAAGAATAGGGGAATCACTTGAAAAGGTGAGTAATCACAGTTAGTTGAGTGACTGAGGGAAAGCAATCGAATTCAGTGAGCAAAGATATGTGAACCAAGACAGCACCAAACCGCAAGAAAGGAGGAGGGGGAGAAGAAAAGATGGAAAGGAACAAATATGCAAAACATTCATATACTTATCATAACATTGAATGTAAATAGATAAAATACGTCACTTGAATGGTCGAAAAATGACCCAGAGAGGCTATCTGCAAGAAACTCACTCATCAGTAAAGACCAAAAGTTAATAGTTAAGAAAAATTATTTGAGGCAAACGGACACCAAAAATGAGCAGGAGTAGTTATATTAAGCAAACAACTACAAAAAAGACAAAGAAGGAAGCCATATGATTATAACAGAATAAAGTAAGCAAAAGGAAATAATTGTAATTTACAAAGCAAGATACCAATAGGCCTAAAGAGAGAGAACTCCAATACAATCAAGGTTGAAGAGTTCAACACAAGTCTGAAGCCTGTAAGACCTACGGGACACAATTAGACACAGCAGCTGATTCCTTGTCTGTTGCATACAAGTGCAAGATTCGCCTACAACGTGTTCTGCGGTCAACAATGAAGATGTGTCAAAGGAGTCTAGACATCAGGCTGAAGGGGCTTTTGCAAGACACACCTGGAGATATTTAGAGTACTATGATCTAAAGATATGAATGACTCATCATATAAGCCATGGTGTAGGAAATCAGTGACTCATAGTATATAATTAAAGCTTGATGAGATGAAGGTAGTTTAATGAATTTCAAGTTTGTCTTCATATACATATATATAACTAAGGAGAGAAGAATCAAGTGAAAACAGGGGGGCAGGGGGAGATACCACCTTTATCAGGTGATCAGAGAGAACCTGTGAGGAAAGTCACCAACTGAGATCACATGTCCCCAGAGGAGCCGGGAGAGGGCAGTGGCCCCTCCATACTCCTCCTGCTGAGTACACAAGGCACACATCTAGATATGTATATATCTAAGGGGATTCCACAGCAAAATCTTCAGATGTACAAGTTGTGAATATTTAATGTCGACATTTGTGGGAGTCTGTTAAAGCTCTGCCTAGAAGGGAATTTTAGAATACCTTTAAATCTATATTCTGAGCTCTCACACCAAGAGGTGGGGGAAGAAGGGCAGATAAATGGCATGGGCAAAATGGTGCAGATGAGAACAGAAATGCATAAAATTATATGTCAATCAAGGATAAAACTGGTGGAGAAACAAAGCCTTTGGTCTAGGCAAAGGCCAACAAAGCTGACACACACCTTAAGGGGGAAAAAGGACATAATGACTGTTCCTACTAACCCTATAAATACTAAAAATATAACATAGGATTACTAAAACCAATTTTAATTACACAAGAGTGTCAACTTAGACTAAATGGGCAAATATCTCGAAATACAACATATTTTAATTTGTTCAGTTTGAAATAGATAAATGACTAGTCCTAAAGTATGACACAAATTAAAGCTACAATTAAAATATCTGCCCCCAATTTTAACAGATCCTTAAATAATTAAAACCATTTTTTACAATCTCTTCTAGGAAACAGAAGGATAGAGAACGCTTCCTAAGTTTTCAATGAAACAATCACTGTCCTTACACCAAGACAAAAACAAACAAAAACAACAAGGAACAAAAACTGAAGAGAGACCTATGTCTTCATGATGTATATGCAAAAGTCCTTAAAAATATTAAATATAACCCAACTGACAAAAATAATTACATAATGTGACCAAGCACATTTTATTCCACTTAGGTTTAACATTCAAAAGCTAACTGATAGCAATCTACTATATTAACAGATAAAAGAGGTATGATATTAATTGATTTATAGAAACACGTGAGGCACTGGGAAGGGGCATAGCTGCTAAAGCCTTGCTGTAGGAGGACCTGAGTTTGGATCCCCGGCAACGACACATCTGTAATCCCAGAACCCAGGAGGAAGACACAGGCAGATCCCTGGAGCTCACTGCGTCAGCCTAGCAGAGTCACTGAGCAAGTGAGAAAGTTAAGATTTAAGAGACAGTGCAAGTTCCTGTCCTGAAAAATAAGGTAGATAGCAGCCAAGGAAGATACCCAACATAGAATAGATCTCTTGCTTTTACACACACACACACACACACACACACACACACATACACACACACATACATACACACACATACACACACACATACACACACACACAGACACACACACACACACACACACACACACACACACACACACAGGCATTTGACATAACCCAGTAGCCTTTCACATATCTACTGTTGTCAGTCTCGTTCCACAGAGGGCTGAAGGTTATAGGCAGGGTAATAAGAAAAGTAAATTAAAGACCACGCTTTCCATAAGGTAAGGAGGAAAACCATCTTTGCATATGACATCATTTCAATTGCAGAAGACCCCCACGTGATGTATGGAAATAAAACAGAAACTTCTAGAATTCACCAAAGTCAAGGACGCAAGACAAACAGAAAGTCAATTTTATTTTTACATCGAGTGAGCAAATGGTTCCCCCCAAATTTTAATGCCACTTACATCTTTAGTGCCGTGAAAAACACACACAGAACTTGTATGGTTAAAAAGTACAAAACACAGATGGAAAGAAATTGGAGAAGATCTAAATAAGGAGAGACAAGCACGCCAGTTGGAAGGCGCAACAGAGTAAAAATGTTAATTTCCTTGCATTTAAAAACTGTCTATCCACAGGTGCCTGCTGAATCTTCTTTGGGACCATTCCAGCAGGAGGACTGGAGGGCTGGACCACAACCTGGGTAGGGTAGGAGTCTAATCTCCTGCTCTGCCTTGGATGATGCCATGGTGGGCTACAGGGCGTTGGACGGGAGCAGCGGCTTGAGTAACTAACAGTTTTATCTTGGTCTGCATTTTTCTGCTGTTTTGGGTAAGGAGTAACTTTTTCCTTGACTATTTGTGTTTCTGGCTTCTTCAGCTCCAAGTCTCAGCTGAGAGCAAGGCAAGGAAATTGACCCTCGTCTCTGTTACTCCACAGATTGCTACAAGTTACAGCCAGTGCAATAAGGCAAGAAAAATAAACAAAGGGTGCCCTGGCCAAAGAAATGCCAGGGAATTCTCCCGGGGTGTAGTTTTGGGGGTTCTGGGGTCCCTAGACATTTTATTCAGTTAACCTTTCAAGGGTGTGTGTGTGTGTGTGTGTGTGTGTGTGTGTGTGTGTGTGCAGTGTCCAGGGTTTTAATTAGACACTGGATTCTTAAGAACTAGAAACAAGAAGCTGGACATTGAATTAGATTAGAGTATGCCCACTTGCCTCTGCTCTGGGGAACTGGCCTCTGTCACTGCTTTGTTATTATCTAAGGGCTGCAGAACTGGTGAAAAGCTAAGCTGAAGGCAGAGAGAGTGAGTTCTGAAGAACGCATGCAATCAGATAAGTCCGTGCAAGAAGACCCCAGTGCAAGAAGAGAACTCTCCGTCTCAGCTCAGATCCAGTCCTCAACGACTAGAGACAAACGCTCTCTCTCCCCTGGCACAGGCCTGGGATTTCTTTAAGTGTATATGCCAGGTAAATGTTAAGGCATGGGTGTCCTCCCGCCTTTCTTCCTGACACGTGCTGTGTGACGCCAATGGCAGGTGCCACCTACCTAGGAAACAGTTTCGCCAGGTGGAGCCTCTTCTTCTGCCCGCATCCGCTGCAAACCCAAGTTAGCAGGTGTCTGCAAAGGTTATAGGCCCCCCCTGCCCCCCGACTTACACTCTAATCTCATTTCCAATTTGTGTTTGGATCATTTGTAGAGCAGAAAGAATGAGTCACTTGGGCTCACTGAAAACTTGGCTTGGCCCTTCAGGTCCAATTTTAAACACCCCTCCTCCAACCCCAGTGAACTCTCCAGGGACCTGCCTTCTGGAACTCCAGGCACAGTGACCTTAGTTGTTCAGTGAGAGCAGGCACAGCTCTCATTACAATGGCACAGGGTTTCTCTCTCATTGCTTTGAGTAAAAGAGGTGGAAGCTATCCTAAAATGCCCAGAGAAGTGAGCCTCTCAGATGGAGAAGCCAGAAGCCAGGCACAGCGGTGGGCCTAAGCTGGTGTGGGCCTGGAATCACAACACCTACGAGGCCGAGTCAGGAAGATCGTGAGTTTGAGGCCAGCTTGGATGCACAATCAGAGCCTGTTAAGAACCACAAACCAGGGTCTTGAGAGATGGCTGAATGCTTAAGAGTGTATACTGCTCTTGTAGAAGACCTAAGTTCAGTTTCCAGCACCCACATCAGGATACACTGCTACTAACTCCACTTTTGGCATCTGCTGACTTCCATAGTGTGTGTGTGTGTGTGTGGTAGGGTATATGTGTGATGCAGTGCGTG
>JADRCD010218914.1:30727-50470 GCA_019843815.1 Montemys delectorum
ACTCATACACACACACTCATACATACTCATACACACACACTCATACATATGCATACACACACACATATATTCACACACACTCACACACACTCACACACTCATACTCACACACTCACACATATACACACACACTTATATACACACACTCACACATACTCATACATACACATTCATACACACACACCAAACATTAAAATGAATCGGTACAGGAAGAAAACAGTAATTTTGAGTTAATGAAATGGAAAACAGAAATCTCTGGAAATATAATTGAACTCAAAAGCTGATTGTCTGCAAAGATCAATAATATCTATGAACTCTAATGAGCCAGGTTAAAGAATAAGGAGAGAGGGGTGAGAATATAGGAGACAGGAAGCAAAATCTAAGATAGAGCTGCAATCGTGGTGAAATTAAAATTATATTAAAAGACGATTTGGAGCAAATTTACAGTAAGCCAAGGTTGAAGGTCCTGAGAATGCAGACAGTTTCCCAACAAACGCACAGCAACGACACTCCAAGAAAAATGAAAGTTGACAGTCATTTCACAAGACTGTTCTATTATATCCTAAGTATCGCTCTTGAGCTGGGGGGATGACTCGGCACTTAAGAGCTACTCTTCCAGAGGACATGGGTTCAATTCCCAGCACCCATGTGGTTGCTCACAACCATTTGTAACTCCAGTTTCAGGGGATCTGATACCCTCTTCTGGTCTCCATGGGCAGTGGGTGCATAGAAATACATGCAGGAAAATATCCATACACATAAAAATAAATAAATCTTACACGCAACAGACTTGACTTGGCCCGTGGTATTTTTGCTGACCTCGGCAATAGGACAATCTCACTATCGATTATAGAAGCGAGATATGGCCTGAGACATTACAAAGTAGAATCCAGCAATGGATCCAGAAGACAAGACAGCAAGAGAAAAAATAGGGAGCAGAGTGTGGTGGTACATATCTACAATCCCAGCACTTGAGAAACTAAGGCAGGAGGATTGCCATGAATTCAAGGCCAGACCAGGCTACACAGTGACTCTGTTTCAACTCTGCCCCTAAAATACATAATAAGGACAAATAAGTTTTATTCTAGGAATGGTTCAACACTGAACACAAGACAGCACCTGTACTGCTTGATCTGCTCAAGCTTTCTCTTTTTCTTGATTGGTTCTGACGCTGGGGTTTCTTTTTGCTTGGGAGTCACCCACTTCCACAATATTCTCAAACTTGGCTCAGCATATATTTATCCTCAGAATTCTGTTTGACTTTTTTTTTTTTATTAATTAAGTCTTTTCTTAGATGAGTTCACATACACATCGCACACTGGCTGCTCTTACTCATACCTTCTCCTAACTCACTACCACCTCTGACCATTCTCCCTGTTCTGCTTTGACCTAAATCTCTCTCATATTCACATCTATTTATTTTGTTACATGTTTCACCAGGGTTAATCAGAGCTCTCTGAGAGACCATGAGATTAGATCTATCTGTAGATGTTTGATGGGCTCATAGTATGTACACAGTTGGGGACAGGGATTTCCCTGCCCCAAATTTCTCACCAGCCACAAAAGGTGTGAGCAAGGTATGAGCACCCCATTCCCGCTTCCTGTTGACAGGATCAGTCGCATGTGAGCCCAGAGCAGGTAGTTGCACGTGTGAGTTGAGCACCAAGGTTCTATCAAGTCTAGAGGATGGACATTTACAGCCTTTCGCCCTATTTTCCAACTCTTCGTCCATCCATGGACGAAGGTTCCATGGACACCAGAGGAAGAAGTGTCAATGTCTGGTTTAGGGCTGTTACTCTCAGCTTCTTGGAAAGCCCCGAGTCTCTGCATTCACTGCCATTCATTGTAAGGAGAGATGATTCCAATGAAGGCTAGGAGTAGCTTTGTCTCTGGGTATAAACATAGCTTTGTTGAAGGCAGTTTGATGCTATGTCATTTATTTAAACAGCAGAAGTAAGTTTCCCAGTTAGGCCCATGACCTCCCAGAGCCTGGCTTGCTAGTCAGGCTTACAATACCAGGCACCATTCCCCTACCCCACCATGGACTGAACCTCAAATCCAATCAGAGGCCAGTGTCAGTTGGTGACCCCCATGACACTTAAGTCACATCTTGCCTCATGTATGGTTCATGGCAGGGCAAGACTGGTAACAGCTTTTCTTCCCCAGCAGCCCATGCAGTCCCCGTTCACATTGCAAAGGCTAACCAGCAGGGAGGACATACGCTGCTTGTCCTAACTTTCTGTCTCTGGATCTACTGTCTAAGGTCAGTGTATTCTGGAATACAGTCTCCTCTAGTTCTTGTGAGCAAACATGAGTCTGTACTGTTGGGGGGGAGTCTTTGGGGTCCCCTTGACCAGCTCCTGTGGAGTTATCTCAACTCCTGACACTAGTGGCTGTAGTCACTAACCCACAGCTTCTAGGAACAGCACCGTCGAGCCACTCAGAGTAATCCTCTTCCATCCCTCTGATGGAATTTTTATTTCTGTTACAGGACAGCAGGCTTCCACGTGGCTACTCCTCTCCATCCCACCTCCCCATCTACTCCAGGATAGTCTAGACCAGCGGTTTTCAACCTTGCTAATGCTATGACCCTTTAACACAATTCTTCATGCTGGGGTGTCCCCACCACCACCACCACCATACAATTATTTTTTGGCTACTTTGTAACTGTAATTTTACAGTTTTTTAATTTAATTTTGCTACTTTGTAACTGTAATTATAATGTAGATAACTGTGTTTATTGATGGCCTTAGGTGACCCCTTTGAAAGAGTTGTTTGACCCCCAAATGGGTGATAACCTACAGGTTGAAAACCACTGGTCTAGAGCCTTTCTAGGTTGCTAAGAGAGCTCCCCTCCCCCAATGTGGTAGATTTGAATAGGAATAGCCCCTATAGATTCATGTGTTTGAATTCTTGGCCACAGGGAGTAAGTGGTACTATTAGGAAATGTGGCCTTGTTGGAGTGGGTATAGCCCTGTTTTAGGAAGTGTGTCACTGTGGAGGTGGACTTTGAGGTTTCATAAACTCAATAGTGGCCAAAGTGTCACAATCTCCTTCCAATGTCTATGGGTCCAGATGAAGAACTCTCAGCTTCTTCTCCAGCACCATGTCTGCCTGCGTGCTGTCATGTCCCACCATGATGATAATGCACTGAACCTCTGAAACAGTAAGCCAGCATCGATTAAATGTTTGCCTTTAGCCAGGCAGTGGTGGCGCATGCCTTTAATCCCAGCACTTGGGAGGCAGAGGCAGGTGGATTTCTGAGTTTGAGGCCAGCCTGGTCTATAGAATGAGTTCCAGGACAGCCAGGGCTACACAGAGAAACTGTCTCAAAAAACAAACAAAAAAAAATTGCCTTTGAGCTAGAGAGGTGGCTCAGCAGTTAAAAGTACTGGCTGTTCTTCCAAAAGACCTGGGTTCAATTCCCAGCACTCACATGGCAGCCCACAACTGTAACTCCAGTTTCAGAGGATCTGACAACCTCACACATACGTACATGCAGACAAAACACCAATGCACATGAAATGAAAATAAATAAAATTAAAAAATATGTTTTCCTTTATAAGAGTTGGCATGGTCATAGTCACTCTTCCCAGCACTAAAACCCTAAGACACCCCAGTTCCTGGGGTTTTTGACTTAAAGAACAGCCTTAGGAGGGGCTGCAGCCAGTGGTGGCCAGGAGCCACTAGCAAAGTTCTAGACTGTTCTTCCACACCAAAGTACAGTCTGTATGACATCTTTCCATGTGTGCCTAACCAGGGCTCACCATAAAGCCCTTCTTGCTAATGGAATCTCCTTGTTCTCACCAAAATGCTGTGATCATGGAGGCCAGAGTGCTGGAGTCAGAGAGTAACCCAGAGGAGTTCGTCGCAGGCACCTTCAGTTGCAGCTGTCACTAGGACCTTGACTACCTTAGTCTTGTGATTCCAAAAGACAAAGTTTCTCAGATGGTGCCTGCCTATAGCAGGTCCCTCCTCCCAGGAGCCTCCTAGCTGAGGTCTTCTACATGCCAGGCAAACATCTATCACTGAGTGATAGCTCCGGCCCCACCCCACCTCCTTTTTTCCAAGTAGGGCCTCCCTAAGTTTCCCAGGTTGCCTTGATCTTGTGAATTTCCAGTTAGTTTCCTAAGTACAACGGATTATAGACCCAGACCACCAGGCCCAAACCTTCCTAGTTTTTGAGTTTGGAAGAACTTTCTAGTTGAGATAAAAACCTTGAAACTAAGAAAGAAAAACAGCTACATCCATGTGTGGTGGTTCATGCTTAAAATAATCTCAGTTTTGGGGGTGTGGATACAGGAGTTCAAGATCAGCCTGGACTATATAACAAGACCTCTTCTATCCCCTGCCCCCGCCCCACAAAAAAATGAAAACAATAAAAGAAAAAAAACACATTTTGACATATATCAAACTTTAAAGGCTTCATCGGAAACAGATATTTTTACCATCAAAGCAAAAAACAAGACACGAGGAAGTAAGGATTATAAAGTACTTGATAGATGAACCCTCGATGTCTAGAGTTAGAGAGTTGTCACAGAGTAAAACCGCGATCAAAGGGAAACTGGCCAAAAGGATTTGAATAGAGGAGCAAATATTTTATCAATCAACCAAGAAAAATGTGCTCAATCTGTTCTGAAAATGTGAAGCGACTGCACAGAATCCTTTCCACCCTTTGGATTGAGAAGAATCTTGAAGATGTGTGATAATAACTAGTGTTGGCAGAGATGTGCGTTTTCAGACATGGATGGCAGAGGAGCGGGTGTTGGTACAGCTTCATAAAAGAGCAATTTGAATCTGGTATGGTAGGGTATGGCTGCAATCCCATCATTCGGTAGACTAGGCAGGAGGACAGAGAGCTTGAAGCTAGCCTGGGCTATGTAGTCTAGAAAACAGACAAACAAAACACCTGGCATCATCTAATAAAGTTTAATAAGCTCATAATCTTTGCTGCAGAAACCACTCTGTCCTATAGAGCCCTGGATAATAACATCAGTGTGTGGCAACGAATACAAAGCATATGCACACCATGAAATACACAGTGCAGTGGGAAATGGAAATAGCGAACAGAGGGAAAAACCCACCAGACAGGAAGTGGATGGATAAATCATGCTGCTTCTAGTCTGTGGAATATTATTAGTTCTTGGTAGAAAGGATGAAGATCTCCATCTTTAACTAGCAAGCTCCCTGCCTCAGACTTTCAGGTCCACAGAGATGGTGGGCTGTGGCACCAGGCCCCACCCTTCTGGTTTTATACCTCCATGTCTGTCTCCAATTTAGTGGTAAGGTATTTTGAGAAAGGCAAGACTAGAAACTCAAGGTTCTATCTATTGTAACAGAGACAACTTCCTTGTTACAGCTTAGATGTAGGATGTCCCCCAAGAGCACATGTGTTTGATCACTTGGTCCCCAGATGACGGAGCTGTTAGGGGAGGGTGCGAAGCCTTTAGGAGCCTCGCTGGATGAAGTGGATGTCTGGTGGCTGGGCCTTGAGGCTGGCTACCCCTCTTGCCTCCGTTTCCTGATCTTCAGAGATGTGAGCAAGCAGTCTCAGTCTTTGCCATTATGCCTACTGTGATGGACTGTGCCTTGAAACCCTGAGTCAAAATAAGTTCCTCCCATCTGAGGTTGCTTCTTGTAAGGTTATTGGTTGCATTGATAAGAAAAGTAACCAATGAGCTGGGCAGTGGTGGCGCACGCCTTTAATCCCAGCACTTGAGAGGCAGAGGCAGGCGGATTTCTGAGTTCGAGGCCAGCCTGGTCTACAGAGTGAGTTCCAGGACAGCCAGGGCTACACAGAGAACCGCCCCCCTCCCAAAAAAAAGTAACCTGCTATGTATAAAATGTATAAAATGACTAGCAGGTTTGATTATATCCATAACAGAGAAAGCCATGTGAAGATAAGCAGCCACTGCTAATGGCTTGTTTTTGTTTTTGTTTCTGTTTTTGTTTTGTTTTGTTTGTGAGAGAACAGCACTGGTGAGAGGTAAGTAGGGAGAAAGAAGAAATGAGAGAAAATGAAGAAAGGGGATAAATACTACAGACAACTCGAAGCCCTGCAGCAATGTAAAGCCATCTCAGGCCAAACCTGAGGGAATGGGCCTCGCCTGAGATGGTCCCAGGGAAGATCTGATGTCCTTGTACTATCTCCTCACAGTTCATAGAAGGGCTTCTAGGAGAAGCCGACAGAGGGAGACCACACAGATGCCACCGCTGTAAGTCCCGGGTATAGTGTATAAGCATACAGTAAGCGTCACTGGGCTGGGGAGATGGCTCAGTGGTGAGAGCACTGATTCTTCTTCCTGAGGTCCTGAGTTCAATTCCCAGCAACCACATGGTGGCTCACAACTCTCTGTAATGGGATCCAGTGCTCTCTTCTGGTGTGTCTGAAGATAGCTACAGTGTACTCACATACATAAAATAAATAAAATCTTTTTTAAAAAAATTACAAAGGGTTTGCACATGTAGCTAAGCAGGCTCATGGGGGCCGGCCTCACGCACTTGCCTAAATGAGGCAACCAGAGCAAATCCTATGCATTTAGAAAAGAACACTTTTAAGACACTAATCTCAGCCGGGTGGTGGTGGCTCACGCCTTTAAACCCAGCACTTGGGAGGCAGAGGCAGGCGGATTTCTGAGTTCGAGGCCAGCCTGGTCTACAGAGTGAGTTCCAGGACAGCCAGGGCTACACAGAGAAACCCTGTCTCAAAAAACCAAAAAAAAAAAAAAAACAAAAAAACAAAAAAACCACTAATCTCTGACAGAGAAGCAGTGAAGTTCATGGTCTTGAGAGGCTTTCCAGGCCTGGGCACAGGAAGGAGGATAACGGGTGGACTTCCTACCTTAGAGTCAAGAAGCCGGGGAGCCCAGGGGAGCAGTTACTGAGGACAGGTCTTGTGCCCACACAGGGTCAGGAACAGCATCCAGTATGGGGTGTTGGACAAAGCAGGGTCTCTACTCACAACCCCTTTCACCCAGAAACTTTTAGTGGACCCTGGATATTAGGTATTTAAAAGTAAATATACAAAGCAATTGTTTACTGATAATAAATCATAAAGAAATTTACTTTAAATAAATATGGATGCATTATACATGGAATTTTATCATGTATTAAAGATGAATCAAATTTGTATGCTAGTGAGATAGGTATGCTCATTTAGTTTTGCATAAGGAGTCAAGTCTTGGCATAATATTTGGCACTGTGAAATGAAGAGCATTGTCAATGTTCTCCAGAGTTGGTCAATATTTTGATCATATAATCATCAATTTTTATGAATAACATCACACAAATATATAGCACAAAACAACAAAAGTATGTTTAGGAATCTTTCAAAAATTATTGGAAATTCTGCCCTCATCTCAAGCCAAACTTATCTAATGATTTTTTTTTTGTAATGAAAGTCAAGTCAGTCACTAAAATAGTAATTACTCAAATTAAACATTCTAACATAATATAGTCCAAAGATAAATTAAACTGATTCATGCTAAAGGATAACTGTGGACAATAGCATTTGGTTTTGTTTCTGGAAGAGCAGAAAACCCTGCACAGTGAAAACACAAATGCTCATAGCACACTACAGTCTCCGCTCCTGAGCCTTGCTGTGTCAGGGTGTGTTTGTTGCTGTTGCCTGGTGATGTTGCCAATGGCCAGGTTTAGAGCCAGATATTTCCAAGCTCTTGGTGACTGGTCCAAAGAATTCAAAACCAGGGCAAAGCTCATACAGAACTGTGAAAGGAGGCAGATAATGTAATTTGGAGCAAAGCAACAGTATAGGTTCTAAGATCCACTGTCCAGACTGATGGTGGGCTCGTGAGTGGGCCTTCATTATTGCTCAGGGATTCCATTCATAGGTTCAGGAGGAGGGGTCAGTTACTGGGGGCTGTAGTTTTCTATTTTTATTGATAGGTCACATAATGGTTTCTCTACTGAACATGTCTCTTCCCATAATCCATCTTACTAACTACATATGTGTCCTATTGTACACAGACACACCATGGTAAGCTAGTTTAGGCCAGATTGGTGTTTCTATTCTTCATATCTAGATATTTTGGGAATGCACTTGATTAGATACTGACTTATAACATTGTGCAAAGATGGGAGTATATACGGCCCAATTCGGGTGGGTTCCAGAGGGTTCTGAGATTGCTAGGCACATTTTTGGGGGAGGGGGATGTATGTATAACATATGCAAGTGAAGAAACTACTCTGCCTAGTGCATTATTTCAAGGGAGGGACATGTGCATAACCCCAAACCTAATGGGGGTTCCATGGTACTAAGCTATCTCCTATGTTTGCACAATGCTGTGTGCTCGGAACCAGAGTCACATGGGGGTTGTGTGTAATGCAACATTGGTAAGCTCTGACAAAACACCTTGGATGTTGAACTAAGTCTTGGTCGTTGCACCTTCAGGAACCATTCCTCTTGCTAAATGTTGCGAAATCCCCACATTCAATTCCATAGGGTCATGACCTACAGCTCAACAACAAACCTGATAAGATGCTCAGAATGGCCTCTCTCAGCAGAATAAGGAAAAGTAACCACGACTCTCCCTTTTTCTTAATAACATTTAGAAGCTAGATCGAAAAGGATCAAACTGTTTTCAAGTATCTTAATTGTCATCTCATGAAAAAAGAAATCTAAGAGTATTTCTAGGGACACAAAAATATCTAGCATCTAACAAAGTAAAATTCTCATCGACTGGCATCCAACCAAAAAAAAAAAAAAAAAAAATCACTGGGCAAAGAAGCAGGAAAATATCATCCGTATTTGGGCGATGGGGTAGCAGTCAATCAAAACTGACCCGAATACCAGACTTAGAAAGCAAGTACATTAAAGCAGTTACTGTAACTGCACTCCATATGGTCAAAAGCTTAAATTTAGAGACATGGGAGATATTTTAAAAGATCCATATCGAACTCCTAAAGATGAATATGACAGTGACTGAGATGAAAAATATAACTTGCAGATTAGAACACATGAGAGAGAGAGAGAGAGAGAGAGAGAGAGAGGAAGAGAGGAGGAAAGGGAGGGAGGGAAGGAGATGTGGTGAGATAAGTCGAGTCAGCTTTCTGATGCTCTAACAAACATGTGCAGAGAAAGGGTTTATCTCGGCTCACGCGTTCAGAGGTTTCAGTCTATAATCTGTTAGGCCATTGCTGCCTGGCCTGTGACAAGCGATCATGGTGGGCTTGCATGCAGAGAGTGTAACTTGCTCATGTCGTGGCTGAGACCATGGTCTCACAAGCTACTGGAAGGCACGCTCCAGTGACCTAAGCCCCCTCACAAGGGTTCACCTTCTGAAGCCCCCACCATCTTCCCAGCTGAGGACCAAGCCTTGACCGTGTGGGCATTTGGGGGCACTTAGCCAAACCATAGCAAAAGGAATCAGAAGAATTGCTTGCAGAAAACTATGGCTGAGAAGTTTCCAAATTGATGAATTTTTTTGCTAGTTTTTTATTTAATTAAAATATAATCATACCATTCTCCTTCTCTTCCCTCTCTCCTCTCCCTTCAACTTCTGTCCCCTCCCAAACCCAAGGCCTCTTTATGTTTAATCATTGTTATTACACACACACACACACATACACACACACACACACACTCACACACACTCACACACACACTCACACACACTCACACACATACACACTCACACACACCCACACTCACACACTTACACTCACACACACACATATACATAAAACAAATCAACGTATAAGTACAAACTGCTGAGTCCTTTCAGTGTTGCCTACATATCCGTGCTTCTAGGGCTGACCACTGTGTATTGGAAAAACTAGGGTCTCATCCTGGTGGAAAATGAATCCTCCCTTTCTCAGCAGGTGTTAACGACTTGTAGCTCCTCCTCTAGGGAGGGGGCCCCATGAGACATTGAGACTTTCCCCATCTATGTTGGGATGTCAACTGTTGTTGGAATTGTCCAGGTTTTGTTTAGGGAGCCGTGTGGTTGAGATTTCATGGGTATGTCCTCCCGGTGGTAGTGAAAGACTGGGAGATTTAGAAATTTAGAAAAAGCATGTTAGTGGAGATACGTATACTGTATAACCTTTACTTAAAAGGGCATAGAAAGTAAGGAGCCAGGAATGTGGGCTGGTCAGTTCCAGGAACCTGTTGGCCGCAAAGCCCCCCCACCCCTCAGCTAGGTCCAAGAACAAAAAGGCAGGATATGAGCCAGCCATCCGGATGGTTCTAGGGAACGGTCAGCCATAAAGTGAATAGTATAGACCAAACCACATTCTTGTGCATAATGAGTGTGTAGGATGTTTTCCTTATGACCCTGACTCAACTGGAGGCTGGGTCTCTTTAGAATTTCCCACTGTTCTCTTGTTATGTTTCCTTGGTAACCCCCTTACCCCCCTAGTTTGTGGTTTTTCCCTTTAAATACCCCTTACTCCTCATGTTCGTGGTCGAACTCCACTGGCCTGTTAAACTATGAGTTCGACCCCAGATCTGGCTTCCCCTGAATAAACCTCATGTGATTGCAGCAAGATCGGTCTCTCGTGAGTTATTGGGTGGTCGTGTCGTCCTGAGACTTGAGTGAGGGTCTCCCCTACTCTGGGGGCCTTTCAGTAGCTAGAAGGCACATCCTCCCAGCAAACTTCCTAGTCCTCTGGCTCTTACAGTCCCTCTGGCCCCTTTCCCCACATCTTCCCTGAGTCTTACACGTGCACACACAGGTTTTAAAAAAGTCAGTTCCATCCTGACATGCTTTGAAAAAGGAAAATAAAAAAGCAATTTTATGGTAACATTTACTTTTAAAACCCAACACTGGGGATATATAGTTTTCAGTATTTATAAGGTCCCAGGTTTGGTCTTTAGTACTTAAAATAAAAATCCCTCTCCTAAAACAGTAAACACAGTCCACAACTGTCAGCGTCAGTTTTCTGAGAATCTGGAAGCCAGTCAAAAGATTAAAGCAGCCAGGTAAGTGCTTAATGAAGACAAACCAAACAAGAAAACCTTGAATCTTGATTAGCAGGCTTGTTCAACTTACCCCGTACTCCCCCACCGCCAGCTCCCAGCTCAGTGCAGCCTCACAGACCACTGCAGAGGCTCAGCCATTTCTGCACAGACCTTACTCTGAAAGACTGTAGTCTTTTCCTTTATCCCTTTATCTGTTGTCTCCCTGCAGAACTGGCCTAAAGGGCTTGCCTTTATTTAGCCAGACTCTACTGAGCAGCTGCCCAGGGGTGTTTGTGGAAAACCCTGAAAGCAAATCCATTAGCCACCACCCCCTGGCGCAGGCAGAAACAGCGGAGCAAACAAAGCAAACAGAAACCACTGGGAGGAAGAGGCCTGGAGTGAGAATGCAGGCTTTGAATGACTCCCACATTCCTGCCATTCTAGAAGATGCATGCAGAGGAGATCTGAGGAGGTCCTTAAGATGAGAATGACACAGGAGACACCTGTGGGTAAAGCCATTCCCAGAATCCATAATGATATAAAGGAAGATCTCAGTGCCTGGTGAGGGCTAACTCTGAGCTGTTAGCCAGAGAGTCCGCTGAACCCCCCCCCCCCCCCGCAACAGTCTAAGCTATTGCTAGAGTTATTCTTGCCCACCAGAACTAGATGATAAGACACTGTTGTTGAAGACATTGTGTGCTTTTTTTATATATAATTTTTTTAAAAGACTTATTTATTACTATACATAAGTACACTGTAGCTGTCTTCAGACAACACCAGAAGAGGTTATCAGATCTCATTACAGGTGGTTGTGAGCCACCATGTGGTTGCTGGGATTTGAACTCAGGACCTTCGGAAGAGCAGTCGGTGCTCTTACCTGCTGAGCCATCTCTCCAGCCCCATTGTGTGCTTTGATTGCAGAGTGAAACTAAGTAGGAACTGAACTGGAAGCTTCCTCACCACTGGCTAGAATTTGTGGTATCTGGTGTTATGCCAGTGTGGTGGTTTAAGTAAGTTTGGCCTTCATAGACTCGTGTATTTGAATGCTTGGTCCATAAGGAGCGACACTATTAGGAGGTGTGGCCTTATTGGGGGAAGCGTGTGACTGTGAGGGAGAGCTCTGTCCAGTCTCCTCCTGGTTACCTTCTGGATCAAAATGTAGAACTCTCAGCTCCTCCAGCCCCATGTCTGCCTGACACCGCCGTTCTTCCCACCACGATGAGAATGGATTAAACCTCTGAGACTGTGAGGCAGCGCCAATTAAATGTTTGCCCTTATAAGAGTGCTTTGGTCATGGTGTCTCTTCCCAGCAATAAAACCCGAACTAAGACAGCTGGCCTCTGAGCAAAAAATATCAGTTTTACCCAGCTGTGAACCCTGCATGCTAAACTACTGACCTGCCAGCCAAATGTGCTCAGGAGTGCAGTGGTAGTGATAACGTTTTGTAAAATGAGGTATGGTGTGACTGGAGGGGGGCCTTAGCAGGCCCATGCTGAGGCATCCCCCCCAAGGTACCAGTCACTGACCAGTCTAGTATAAAATGAAATTTATTTGGGGGCAGGAGAAGGGGGGTTGAGAAAGGAATAGAGACAGAGAAAGAGAGGGGACAGAGAAGGAGAGAGACAGAGGGAGAGACAGACAGAAACAAAGAGACAGACAGAGAGAAAAAAGAGGAAAAAAGAAAAGAGAAGAAGCCAGTGGGAACACATGAAGAGAGAGGGGAGAGGAGGGAGAGGACAGAGATGGAGAAAGATGGGGGAAGGAAGGGGAGGAGGGACCAGACAGTCTTTTTCATAGTAAGCCAGGCAGGCTCCTACCTGGCTGTTGCTAGGTAACCGTTGGGCAGAGCAGAGAAGGAATGCTAACCTGCTAACAAGTGGCATGACTGTTAAGAAGTTAGCCAATTACTTTCTTCTTGAATTTGAGGCATGCTTCATGGGAAGCTTCTATAGACCTGGCCAGTGACTGGAGAGGTCCCGAGGTCTTAGGAGGGGAAGCTGCTGCTGTTGTCTTGCTGAATGCCAGAATGCGCCTGAAAACTGCTCTCTAAATAATTCCGCTGTGCTCTTAGATCAGGGCTGCAGTCGGCTGTGTTCAAGGCAGCTTTGTTTTTGCAGTGGGCACTGTTACTGTGGAGGCTCACAATATTGAATTCACTGCCCTAAATGGAACATCTGCACCCTCTAAGATACAGGACACACCATGCAAGAAGGGGCAGAGAGAATGTAAGAGCCAGAGGAAGGGACAGAATGATGTGGACTGCTGTCTTCCTGGAATGATAGGACCTGCCCCAGTCTTGGACCTTCAGCATCTTTGATTACTGCAGAAGATGTACAGGCGATAGGGCCAGCCAATATTTCACTATGGAGTGGGGAGGAGTTCACAAAATCCTGTCCCTCCCTGAGGACCAATGGGCAGGTAATGGTTGCCAGAGGAGGCAATGATATTTTCTTCAGTAGTGTAGCCATGGGTAAGCTGCCCATGATCTTTACTCATGTTCCTGTAAGTGACCCTCAATTAAATCATTGTGGTGTGTGTGTGTGTGTGTGTGTGTGTGTGTGTGTGTGTGCATGTTCAAGTGTGGTGAGACTAGGAAAGTAGAAGGGAGAATTAAGAAGAGGATGGGAATCACTGGGAATTGGAAGACAAGAGAGAGTAATGGCAGTGAATGTATTCAAAGTCTATTATATGAGTATTTTAAAATGTTGTAATTAAACTCATTATGTGTGTGGGGTGTGTGTGTGTGTGTGTGTGTGTGTGTGTGTGTGCGCGCGCGCGCGCACGCGATGTGTATGGTATCTGTGAAGATCAAAGGAGGATGTCAGATCCCCTGGAGTTGGGGTTACAAATGGAGTTGGGGTTACAAATGGTCATGAACTGCCACGTAGGTGCTTAAGCCCTCTCTACAAGAACACCCAAACTCTGAGCTCTATAGCCTTAAAATCTCCTTTGAAGAAACACCACATCCAAATGCCCTGTGCTGGTAGGCAAGGATGAGACCTTCCAGGCTGTTTTCCAGCCTAGTAAGCTGAGCTCACGATTTCCCAGTCTTTTCGTTATGTGGGCCAATCAAGCATTGAACTTAAAGCACTCCACGTCCTGTTCCCTATACATACTGCTAGCTTGTGTGCCCAGTTCTCCTTCCTCCTCTCCCCTCCTGCTTCATCCACCCACCCACAAGCTTTTGACCCTTCATTCTCCATTTAGTTACTCAGAGAGAGCGACTCTTCTCCTAATTCATTGGTTCCTCCCTGACTAGGATCTAAAAGTAATAGACCTTTTAACTAGTTTCCTGTGTAGTGGTATGTGTGTGTTTAATGTATAATCTAAAGAACCAAGAGCTGCCCCAGGCCAGATTTTCACCTATACTCCAGTAGACGAGAGCAGATTTTCAGCACCAGAGTAATGGCCAATGAGGATAGAAACAGGAGACTTGTAAGACAAGAGCTGCAAAGGCATTTGCCAGTACAAACAACTTCCTATAAAGGACTCCTAGTCACAGTACAACAATTAGGCAATAGGCCTGGCTACCACGAAAGCGCAGTGCTATGAAAGGCACAGCATAAATACACGCACCTGGTTAGTTCTTATTCTTTCATCCTATGGTTGCCCTGATGCTGAAATCACAAGTTAGCTGGGGCTTTAAGTCAATCAATAGCGAGGATAGGGTGGTTTGCATAGGTTACACACCACCGTGGTGCTTGCCCCTTTGAGAAGGCATTAGTGCTTGATGGCAGTCCTTGGCACCATTTTGTGCAAATTTCTGCTGCCAGGTGCTGTCTTGCCTGCCTGCCCCAACTCTGTGCTGCAGAACAGATTCCCCTGCCATGACCAGCTTGTGGAACTGGATGCAGTTCACTTGGCAATGCAGAACGTTATGGCTTACAGCAGTCACAAATGTCACAAATGAATTACATGCTCAGTTAACGCAGTGGCATGGAGAGAAATTCTTACTCAGCGCCATCTTTGTGGGATGCCTCCATTGGAAAAGATGTGGCCAAATGGTCTGAAGCTAAGGAAAGTTGGGTGGTTGCATTAGGGAGCCTGGAGAAGCTGTAGATGTGAGTGGACTGGAGCAGGAATTGTCTTGGATACCTGTGAGTCAGTCTTACAAGTAAACACTGCCTTAAGAGTAGCAATGTTGGTCCCATTACCAGGAGTAACTGGGACCAGTGGGACCAGGCACACAGGAACTCTGCCAGCCCAGTGGCTCAGGCTTCTTCCAGTCTGTCTGAGCTGGTGCCTTGAGCAGACCTTGGGCCCAAACTCTGCAGCCAGTCCCACAACACCCAGAGGAAGCTCCACTCCCAGGCGCTCTAACATGCCCAGGATCAGAGGTGAGAAGGACACAACATTTGTCCCAACACCAGGAGTAACTGGGACCATCAGGACCCAGGCACACAGGAACTCCACCAGCCCAGTGGCTCAGATTGCTTCAGGTCTGTCTGGGCAGGCTGTTGCCCTGAGCAGACCGGTGCCCTGAGCAGACCTTGGGTGCAAGCTCCACAGCCAGTCCCACAACACCCACAGGAAGCTCCACTCCCAGGTGCTCTAACAAGCCTAGGGTCACAGGATCCCAGAATCACAGGATCACAGAGACAGCTTGACTCTGAGGAGTTCTGACACAACCAAGATCACAGGAAGGACAGTCTCCAGTCAGATTTAGCAAGGGCAGGTAGCACTAGAGATAACCAGATGATGCGGGGCAAGCATAAGAATATAAGCAACACAAACCAAGGTTACTTGGCATCATCAGAACCCAATACTCCCACCTTAGCAAGTTCTGGACATACCATCACACCAGAAAAGCAAGATCCAGATATAAAGTCACTTCCCATGATGATGATATAGGACTTTAAGAAAGACATAAATAGCACCCTCAAAGAAATACAGGAGAACACAGGTAAACAGCTAGAAGCCCTTCAAGAGGAAACACAAAAATCCCTTAAAGGACTATAGGAAAACACAATCAAACAGGTGAAGGAAATGAGCAAAACCATCCAGAATCTAAAAATGGAAATAGAAACAATAAAGAAATCAGAAAGAGAGACAACCCTGGCGATACAAAACCTAGGAAAGAAATCAGGAGTCGTAGATGCAAGCATCACCAACAGAATATAAGAGATAGAAGAGAGAAATCTCAGGGGCAGAAGACACCATAGAAAACATTGACACAACAGTCAAAGAAAATACAAAAAGCAAAAAGCTCCTAACTCAGAACATCCAGGAAATCCAGGATGCAATGAGAAGACCAAACCTAAGGATAATAGGTACAGAAGAGAATGAAGACTCCCAAGGTAATGGGCCAGTAAATATCTTCAACAAAATTATAGAAGAAAATTTCCCTAACCTAAAGAAAGAGATGCCCATGAACATACAAGAAGCCTATAGAACTCCAAATAGACTGGACCAGAAAAGAAATTCCTCCCGTCACATAATAATTAAAACACCAAATGCACTAAACAAAGAAAGAATTTTAAAAGCAGTAAGGGACAAAGATCAAGTAACATATAAAGGCAGGCCAATCAGAATTACACCAGACTTCTCACTAGAGACTATGAAAGCTAGAAGATCCTGGGCAGATGTCATACAGATCCTACAAGAACACAAATGCCAGCCCAGGCTACTATACCCAGCAAAACTCTCAATTACCTTAGATGGAGAAAACAAGATATTCCATGACAAAACAAAATTTACACAAATATCTTTCCATAAATCCAGCCCTACAAAGGATAATAGATGGAAAACATCAACATAATGAGCAAAACTACACCCTAGAAGAAGCAAGAAAGTAATCTTTCAACAAATCCACACAAATCTAATTCCACCTCTTACAACAAAAACAACGGGAAGTAACAATTACTTTTTCTTAATATCTGAATATGCAAATTAATATTACCAACATATCCTAATCTATTGAAATCCAAAAATATGAGGAATTAGAAATTTATTGACTATCATCCAATGGTCTCTCTAATTTGGTAATTGGAGAAATAGGTCCAATATTATACGATCCATATACACTTTCAACTTGTTTGTTCGTGAGAGTGTCTTGCTGTGTAGAACATAATGGTCTTGAGATCTTGCTTCTCCTATCTCAGCCTCTCTATTAGTAGTATTGTTTATTTCATGTTTTCACACTATACTATGGTTTTAAGAACAGCTTACATATTTTAAAGGTATTTATATACCCAAAAGAAATATAGACAATTAAATTGGGAGGGGACTTGTAAGAGAACAACAAAGAGTGAGACTGAATGCTTTGCTTGACATTTGTAACTCTTGTATCACGTTACCACAGTAAGAGCCAAGATTTTAAGCTCTACTAAACAAACAAACAAACAAAAACACTTTATATATTTATGTTCATTTAAGAAAATATTAGTAGTGAAGTATTATTTTGAAATATACAGTTAATATGTTTGGAGTTATTTAAAATTTATATTGAGAAAAATGTATGTATTTTCAGTATTGCCATAGACAAGCATCTACATATGACTATTAAATTGACTGTTGTTTTATATCAAACAACTTTTATAATACTCATTTTTATTGTTATAATATTTTATAAATTTTAAAGAATATGACAAAAAAGATATTGTAGGTATTGAAGGGGGGGTCTCTTGGAGGAGTTGGGGTACAAAAGGAAATCAAGAATGTGATTTAATTCTATTTACTTAAAATATGTTTTTAAATGTTAACAAATTTAGATAAATTGAAATCATGTAACTTTTCTCATCATAATGCAATATAACTTAAAAAAAAAAAAGGTAGCAACGTTGAAATGGGCACTTTACAACACTCCAGGAGACAAGTGCTGCTTTAGACAGGGTGTACAATTCCCATGGTCCCCTCTGCCCATAGGCTTCTGGCCCCAAACTGCTAAGATCCTTGATGTCTTGTAGATGTCCCTTTGCTCTTAGACTATACTAAATTCTAGGCCACATTGTCCTCATTCTTCTCACACATATGTGTGTATGCACAGCCGTATAGACCATACTGGTAATTCAGCAGTAATCAATAATCTCTCCATAGGGAGTATTATCTTTATATTCTCCAACAATTTCTCTTATGAATTTAAATTATTGGTTGTTTTGTTTTACTTTATTCATTGGTCACCCAACTGGGGACAGGTAGCAAGCTATGACCACCTTATAATAGAAGAACTCTTTCCTGAAGGCAACCCTACAATGTTTAGGGTTTTTTTTGTAACCCTATAATGTTACTGCCCAATTATATCCACCCACCCACCGAAATCCCTGTGTACAGTGGCTTTCATGTTGCTCTCCCAGACCTGACTTTCCCAAGAGTTAAAAAGCATCACCACACAGTGCACAGAGGTGCAGCGTGTATCCAGTGTCATCTGACCTCCCCTATAGTCAACTAGCTGAGCCCCCTTACCTCGTTCCCCATTGGGACATATCCATCCCAACAAAGATATTTTTATTTCCATAAGCTTGTTGCTCTTATTGGTTGGTGACGAAATGAGCATTGCAAGGCTATCCATGAAGTGATTAGGCTGCTACAACTGTAATAATGTAACAAATGTAAGTCTATTGTAACATAGCCTTGTATCCATGCAACATTTGTATGAGCTTCTGGCCCAGATGGCCGGTGTCAGATGGCTGACTTGTGCTGTGTGTTCCTGTATGTACCTGTGCATCTGTCTGTGTGTCTATGTTGTGTGCCTGGAATATAGGGGAAGGGGTCCGTGCCATCTAAGAGCAACCTGCTGTGGGTATAAATAATTCTGGCCAAGCACAAGCTGAGCTAGCAGATGTGGCTGAGCAAGTACAGATATTAATAACACCATTCTCAACCTGGCTCTAAGCAAAGAAAGTGACCTGTTCTCTTGGCTCAACCCTACATAATAGGGTGAATGGCTGTACACAACATTTCAGCTTGTAGCAAGTGTCTTCGTAGTATTTGTTTAATTATGCTGTTACCATGACCTTAATGTCTCCACTGTTCATACAGTATCCATCATAATGGACAAGGCCTAGTGCCTAAGCTTCATGGGACTGTCTCCTCTTGCTTCTGGTTAACCTTTAGATTCTGCACAAGCAGAAAGTGAGGGCTAATATAAAGTTCTTCATAGTCAGAGAGCCCAAGAATATCCCCAAATCCGAATAGAGTCCTTCTGCAAATCCTGGGAGTTGGGTGGGATGCTCCTTTGCTTTAGCATTAAGGAAAACTTCTGTTGAGTCACAAGATGAGCACTAAGGTAACAGCACAAAGACCTCATTCTCTATACCCAACAAAGAGTGCATGTTTTATAAAAATATTTCAGAAAATTACTTTAAAAAATCATCTGTAACATATTCTGGGTAAGAAGTGTGATCTCTTAGAATTCTTTCCCTCTCTATATCTCTCATGCACAGAGAGAGCAAGTGAGAAATAAGTAAATAAATATATATTAAAAAGAAATAAAGAGGGGCTGGAGAGATGGCTCAGCGGTTAAGAACACTGACTGCTCTTCCAAAGGTCCTGAGTTCAAATCCCAGCAACCACATGGTGGCTCACAACCATCTGTAATGGGATCTGATGCCCTCTTCTGCTGTGTCTGAAGACAGTGACAGTGTACTAACATATAATAATAAATAAATCTTTAAAAAAAAAATAAGATAAAGAGTCAGGCAGTGGTGGCGCATGCCTTTAATCCCAGCACTTGGGAGGCAGAGGCAGGTAGATTTCTGAGTTTGAGGCCAGCCTGGTCTACAGAGTGAGTTCCAGGACAGCCAGGGCTATACAGAGAAACCCTGTCTCAAAAAACCAAGAGAGAGAGAGAGAGAGAGAGAGAGAGAGAGAGAGAGAGAGAGAGA
>JADRCD010218915.1:11067-44338 GCA_019843815.1 Montemys delectorum
CGCTTGGTTCCCAGCAGCTCGCACGCTTGGTTCCCAGCAGCTCGCACTGCAGCTCTGCGCTCCTGCACTCTCGTGCACATGTTCAAATACAGATATGTAGCAAAAGGCAATAATAGTCTGTAAACTGTTCTGAGTTATCACTGTGTGTATGTGTGCTGTATGAATGGTTTGTGGCGGGGACATCTGCCATCACATGTGGAGTGCAGAGTGTGACTGTGAGCTGATCCTCTCTCTACCTTTTCTTGGGTTCTGGGGATGGCAGCGCTTGCCTTTACCCTTGAGCTATCTTGCTGACTCTCTTACCTCTCCAGTCATAAGAGGTAGCACATTCTCTACATAGAAATGTGCAGTTTTTCCTGACTTGTCTACAAATTTCAACAAATAAAATAAAAATTGGTCAGTATGTGTTATTAAAGCCTTTTTTAACCGATTGCTAGTCTCCCCCCACCCCCCCTGTACACCTTCTTTTTAAATCGCTTTGTGTTAGTGAACAGGCGTGTTTTCTTTCTCTTCTTAAGGCACTGGGTGAGTCCTTAGGGAAAGGTGACGATCACAAGGACATGGACATCATCACCAAGTTCCTGAAGGTGAGTGCCACAGGAGGCTTGGAGGGCATTGTGGGCTGTAAGACGCCTTCTTGCGTCACGTATATCCCCAGTGTTTGTACTTGTCACGTGAATGCCTGGTGCTTAGTGCTGGGCCACTGGATATGCAGTGGATAATGAATGGAAATGTGTATCTGCTTTCTGTGTGAGCTTTCCCAGGGAAAGTGATTGTAGCATAGAGTGACCACAACGTTTGAAGGAGTTTCCTGTTCTCCTCAAATACCCTAGAGAGAAGTGCCAGGGAGGCGGTCAGCAGGTAGGGAGGAAGGGAGCTTGGGAAGGACGTCGGCGGTGCAGAAAGTGACCAGAGCTAACCTGGGAGCAAGGTCCGTTTCTTGAGTACTGTGTATACTTGCTTATTTATTTACTATATCCTGTATTTGCTGTCAGCATTTCTCTTTAGTTATCTAGGGAGAACATCGTCAGATCCTAAATTCATTTAAATATTTGTCTGCAGACTGGGAGACTTAATGCAAGGAGTGCTTTTATTTATATTTACATTTTATTTTACTTTGTTATTTAAGATTAAAGTATTTACATTTTGAATACAACACTTTAGTTGTCAGGATTCTAAGTATCCCTAGGCTACACAGTGTAGATCTAGACGTGTGGGCAGCAGCAGCACAGAGCTGCCTCTCCTCTTTGATGGTCCGTCCTCATGTCTGCCTTCACTGTCACCCGCCCCGGAAAGAGTCTGTATTAAACCCAAGGGGCTTTGGGTTCCTTTGCCAGGGTGAGAACTCAGCATGGATCACAGTTTTAGTTTTATTTATTTATTTTTTCTTCTTCCTTCACCATTAGATGGGTGTTGGTGGGATTTTAAGATTGATTTCTCTGTTCTGTGTAAGTCCAAATAGTATATAACATACTTCAAACACTGATCGAATATCAAAGTGCATATATGTAGTAAACCTAGATTAGTTGAATTATGTGTGGTAGGTACAAGGAAAACTACATTGAGTTTATTTCAGTCCGTCACTGAGGAATTTGATAGCTCATGTTTGAGGAAGTGGTTCATCTTCACCATGTAATAGTATATAAATTATGGGTGTCTTGACTTTAAAGCACATGATGGAGCAAACAGCAACCAGAAGTTGTTTGTTAATTAAATCTTACTTGATGACAGCTTATTCTAGAAGGGCGATGTGGTAAGGATGATTCTATACCGGCTGTCCCTGTGTTGAGACACAGCCACTACGCACACACCACTGGGTGGCACTGCAGCCTTAACTTTTTTTTCCCAACAGTTTCTTCTTGGTGTTTGGGCTAAAGAATTGAATGCCAGAGAGGACTACGTGAAACGCAGCGTGCAGGGCAAACTCAACAGTGCTACTCAGAAGCAGACTGAGTCCTACCTCAGGCCGCTTTTTAGAAAGCTCCGGAAAAGGGTGAGGCTTGGGGAAAATATTTTTTTAACTTATGTTTTTGTTTGTTTGTTTGCTTTAGATCAGAACATGTAAAATAAGTAGTTTTCACTACATATAGTAGCTTCTAAAACTAATTGTTTTTTTTTCTTTTTAGAATCTTCCTGCTGATATTAAAGAATCAATAACAGATATTATTAAGTTTATGTTGCAGAGAGAATATGTGAAGGTAAATTATTACACTGTGTTACTGTTGGTGTAACCATTATCTAGATTATGCTCATGATATAATGGTTGTCTGAAATGGGGAGGATTTTTACAAAGTCCGTTTAAGAAAGGCAGTGAAGCAGGTAGGAGGAAAAAGTCTTTTTGTTCTCTTGGCGTTGAGTAACAAACTTGAGGCCTCACCTGTGTTTCTTAGTCATTTTAAAAGCTGGTTAAAAGGCTCCTCAGAGCACCTGTGATGTGTACGCATGCTCGTCTTAAGGGTGGGACTGAGCTTCAGAGTGTAGAAACAGCTGGTACGCCACGGAACGGATCCTGCCAGGCAAGCAAGGTTCCTGAGACCACTGCAAAGCTTCTTTAATTGGTAACATAGCTGAGCTTACTTTGTATAAATGACAGTGAGAAACAGTACATTTTAATAATGTATTGGGAAATTCTCTTTGGGTTTTAGAGAAGTGGGAAATTGGAAGTTGTATTAGTTGAAATCCTGTGTGGAAGTTACATCCCAGAGCCAATGACCAAAACTGCACAGAATTCCCTTTCAAATTAAACCCTTAAGTTGCACTGCAGAGCAAGGTGACACTTATCCCTAGGGTGGACAGTGACTTCCCAGTTAACGATGGTGCTTGTGTGCACCCTGCTTGACATCCTTGGGGGTCTTTAGAAGTCCCTTGCGTTTTGTTCTGTTTCCCCTCCTTTCTCTCAGCTAGCCAGACTTGACTGTAAACCAAGCCCTTTGTCTTCACTGGCTTCTGTCTTGATTTTTCATAGCTTTTATTTCAAGCTCTTGGCAAGTGGGAGTCTTGGGGGTCAAAGTGGAAAGTTCTCATGCTTTACACATTTCAGCTGTGTGACCTGTAAGCCAGTGTCCATCCAGGCTTGTGTATCCATCTGTTGTGGGCCCTGTGTGGTTGTCCCAGCAGGTAAAGCATAGCATCTCCCCCGCCCCCAACTGCTTCCAGAGTCCCACAGTGCTATGTGGGGAGTGGATCTGATGGCAGGTTGGGTGGTGAAAGCTAGCTAGCTACTGTCTGCCTTCCAGCTCCACTTAACAGAGCCTAAATCTAAAATAGAATATCTGTTAGCACGTGAATGAACTGCCTACTGTTCCAGTCTGACATGCATTGTTTTCCGGTGTATAAAGGCTAGACAGAAAGGGTTGTTTTTCTGTCTCACATGCTTAGAATTGACCTCTGTTTTCATGGGTATTTGTGTTTCTGGGCAGGGCTGTAAGTCACTCCAGACTTTAGTTCTTGATTTGAGCAATGGAACATAATATCTGTCAAGAAGTAAATAAAATGTCAAGAAGGGCTATGCAGTACTTGAAGTAAACATTTGAACCAATGTATGTTTTGCCTTTTTGACTTCTTAAACTTTCCTTTCAGGCGAATGACGCTTACCTTCAGATGGCCATTGGGAATGCTCCCTGGCCTATTGGTGTTACTATGGTTGGTATCCATGCCAGAACTGGCAGGGAAAAGATTTTTTCCAAGCATGTTGCACATGTTTTAAATGATGAAACCCAACGGAAATATATTCAGGTAAGTAGCTTTAAGAGACAAGATATTCTCTAACAATCTTTCTTTTTAAAATAATGATGTGTGTGTGTGTGTGTGTGTGTGTGTGTGTGTGTGTGTGTGTGTGTGCGCGCGCGCGCCTTGGCATGCATAGAGACATCAGAGGACAACTTTGTGGAGTTAGTTCTCTCCTACATTTGTGTGTGTTCTGAGAATTCAGTTCAGGTCATCAGGCTTGTACAGCATTTGCTGTTACGAACCCTCTTGAAGGCCTCACTCTAACAGTCTTTAATTCTCCAAATACAGAACTCTAAAATGTAAGAAGGCGAGGAGTGCATTTAACAACCTCCAGTGGACACCGGAAACACTGGCTGGTACTGAACCCTGTACACTCTACACCACAGCCCAGATACTTACTCAACTATGGTGAAATTAGGTCTATTAATTAGGCTGAGTGAGAAATTAACAACACTCACTAGACATGGTGGCATGCACCTGCATTCTAGTACTCTGTTGGTGGAGTTAGGAGAACCTTGTTCTGAGCCAGCTCAGAGTATAGAAGGAGATCATGTCTTGGATAATCATAATACAAAGGGGGAGGAGGAGCACAGGAGGGAGGTTGTTATAACTGGTTATAAAAAAGGGCAGTTGTAACGATATTCTGTAATGAAAGTTGTGTGAATATGGCCTCCCTGGAAACATGGTACTCTCCCTTCTGTGGTAATGTGAGGTACAGTGTCTGCATAAAGAGATGAAGTGAGTGAGGCTGGAGGTGGAGTAGAGGCGGTGCTGTGGAGGTGGAGGTGGAGGCAATGGCGATGGAGGCTCTGCTGAGCTTCTAGTGATGCTGTGGAAGCATCTTCAAGCCATGATAGCCATTGACTGAGGTAACTGGAGGTGTGGAGAGTGAAGCCCTAGAGAAGGGAAGTAACTTGGCAGGGAGTAGGGCGCACTGAGGAGGTTATCCAGGAGTTCCCTCTCAGCTTCACAGAGTAAAAGACACCATGACTTCCATACATGATGGAAGGGAGGGGAAAATTATCAGGCTTTTAATTTGCTTAGCACTAAAACAAAACTCTTGGAATTTGTCTTATTTTCAAGCAGGATCTTCTTGTATAGTCCAGGCTAGCCTCAAACTCGATGTGTCCACCTCCTGAGTATTGGGATTATTGGTATGAATCATATCCAGCTTGCTTTAAACAAACAAACAAACAAATTACAGATTGGGTACGTAAGAGAAATATAGGGCTTAGTTAGGACAACCAGTTTAGAGTGTTTTATGATAATGTGACTTGGAATGTGGATTTAGTGCATGGTAACCTAAGAAGGTATGGAAAGTGAAGTCTTGGCTTCTAGGTTAAAGTTATTTTTAAATAGTATATGAAAATATTTTTTAAATTATGCTACTAAGTGTAAAAGTGCATTCAGATGCTGTGCTAGAGAATGGTCCTCACTATTCATGAATTATCTTTGTTTGTATCTTAGTTCCAATTGCTGACTGTTAATTTGCATGGCGTACTTTGTGCCCTCTTCACATGCATTAACATTAAAGACGCCTCAGCCTGGTCCCTAGTGTGATTGTGCAGTGTATAGAGTTTATGTATAATTGGGTAAATTCGAAGACTTTCTGTTTTTTTAATTTTTAGGACTAAATTAATGTTTTTATTTTGAGTGAGGGGGTGGCACGTGTGCTGTATGATGGTGCTCATATAAAGGTCAGAGCACTGGTTCTCTTCTACCTTTTGCAGGTTCCAGGGATCAAACTCAGGTCGTTAGGCTTAGCCGCAAGCACCTTTGCCAGCTAAACATCTCATGGCCCTATTTTCATTTCTTAAATCCACAGATGACTGTAGTAAAGGCTAACACTTTGAATTAGAAAAGCGTACTCTTTTTTTTTTTTTTTTTTTTTTTTTTTGGTGACAGTTGAATATACTTTCCAAAGATTAAATTTGTTAGTCATGCTCATTTATACTATGGGTAAATTATAGTGATTATATTAGTGTTCATGCAATTAGATAATCTTAAAGACAACATTTCTTGTAGACAATGTGTGGTTTCTACTTCCTCCTAGGCTAATTTTTATATATATACACATATAAAATATATATACATATATATGTATATACACACACATATATATGTATATGTATATATAATTTATTTAAGAGGATTTCTAGTTCATTTATGTATTAAAAGGGAGAGGGGAGCTGGAGAGGTCACTGAGTGGTTAAAAGCATTGGCTGCTCTTCCAGAGGTCCTGAGTTCAGTTCCCAGCAACCAAGTGGTACCTCACAGCCATCTGTAATGGGATCTGATGCCCTCTACTGGCGTGCAGGTGTACATGCAGGTAGAGCACTCATACATTTAAAATAATAATAATAAAATAAAACTACTATAGTTTGCTACTTTAAAAAATACTCTTTCAGAAAAATGTGTGGGCATGAATGCCATGTGGGTGGATGTTCATGTGTGGAAGGTGCATGTGCCTGCAAATACACGTGCCTGCATGTGCACTTGGGGGTTGGAGGCCGGAAGCTAACCTCAGATTCGTCTCTTAGGATGGCTAGCCACACTTCTTTTAGAAAAGGAAATATTTCTATGTTGTGTGCATGACAATTTTGCTCGAATATGTGTATGTGTACCATATGTGTGCCAGAAGAGAGTATTTGAGCCCCTGGAACTGGTTAAAATTATGAGCCACCCCGGGTCCTGGGAACCTAGCCTGTGTCCACTGAACGAGCAGTGAGGGCTCTTAACCGTTGAGCCATCTCTCTAGTCTGTCCCTCTAGCCCCCACCTAGGTTTGTTCATTGAGACAAGGTCTCTAACATGGGACTTGATTAGCTAGATTAGCTGGCCAGCAAGCCCCACAATCGTCCTGTGCTGACTGCCCCAGTGCTGGGATACAGATGCACACCACTGTGCCTGACAGTTTACGGAGCTCTAAACTGGCTCTCATGCTTGGGCAGCAAACACTTCAGAATAAGCTATAATTTCTTCTCGTTTAACTCTACTTTCCAGCCAGGTGTGATGGCTGTAGTTGTATCACTGGGAGGCTGTGGAGGATTGGAAGTTTTGAGATGAGTTACAACGGCATCTCGAGTTTAAGGCCAGCCTGGGCTAAATAGTCAGGTCAGAAAAGTCTCCTCTAAGATGGTTTGGGAAGTTGGTAAGTGCTGTCTGAAGCAGACCAGCTACTGCCGCTGTGGAGAGGACGTGGTGATTTGGATTCAGCCTGTTGAGTGAGGGAAGCCTTGGAATACTAAGTAGTGGATCTAAGTCTCTCCTTGAGCAGATGCTAGGCACATGTTAATGACTTTCTGGTGGTTTTCTCATTGACTTGGATGAGGTGTTAGTCAAACATTTTGTCATTGTGTCTGATACCTGAATAACACAATCTGAAAGAGGGACTATTCGACTCACAGTTTCAAAGGCTTCAGAACAGTGGTTCTCAACCCTCCTAATGCTACATCCCTTAATACAGTTTCTCATGCTGTGGTAACCTCAACCATAAAACTGTTTTTGTGGCTTCTTCATAACTGTAATTTTGCTACTGTCATAAGTCATAATGTAAATATTTTTGAGTATAGAGGTTTGCCAGTGGGGTCACAACCCACACATTGGGAACCACTGTTTTAGCAAGTGCATACCATTGTTAACACATTAAAGACAACCTGAGAGGCACCAAAATGTGTGAGTATCACATTGGGCGGTGAAAACACAGCACTCTCTTTTGGGTTAATTTACTAAGAACAAGCCCAAATTTGAATTCTTCATTTAGTCCCGTCTTGCTGCTGTTTGTAGTTTTTGTGGTTACTGGCCTCTTTTTTGTGTATGATCTATCTGTCTCTGTTCCTTTGTGCTGTGCTTCTCCGTAATAAAGAGCTTGGACAGCACAGAAAACATGGCTGAGGGATTCTTTCTGATTGTCTACCAGCAATTGCGATTGCGAGGGAAGAAGTGGCTTTACCGACCCTTAAATAGCATTCAACACCACAGACAAACCAAGTCCTCATGCTGCTGGCAACGCTGCTGGCAGAGATTTGGCTTACGGTTGCTTCCCACCTGTTAGCTCATGTCAGTGAGTGATTATTACCACAGCATAAGCATACACACATACTTCATGGTCAGGGGCATGGAGTGTGTAACTTAAAATGGAAGCTATGCATGTGGCTTCGACTGTAAAAGCTGACAGCTTGAGAAGTCCAGGGCACAGTAAAGTTGGCTCTGTGTTCTCGAAAAGGCAGGTTAAACTTATACAGGCTGAGCCCACGAGAAGATGGCGGGCTGAGTACAAAGCCTTGTCTGATCTCAAGGCACAGTATTAATTTTCTGTGAGGTCTGCCATAAGTTTAGTCTCTGAGGTCCAGAGATTATTTTCAGAATAACTATCACTGTACCATTACAGAGGTCATAGTAATTGTAAGTAAATACATTTATCAGATTTTCTGATAAGAAACCGGGACAAATAAGGGAGTGGTGTATTCACATGGAAAAGAAGTAGACATTCCAGAAGTTCTTGACATACTGGTGCAAAGGACAGTTTCTGATAGTAAGAACACAAAAAATCCTTGGACCCGCAACCCACTCAGTCAGGTATACAGTCTGAACAGCAGTGAGACAGTGGACTGGGAATGTGCTACGCGGGATTGAGTGTGGTAAAGCTGGTGGCAAGTGCGGCCACCAGGAAAGTGCGTTAAGTCACAGTCTTACAGGATGGCCTAGTGCTGGGTGAGAGCATAGTTTTCTGTTGTCCCCAGATTCCAGAGCAGCACCTGTTAATAGTACTCAATAAATACTTTGTGATTGGATGGTGGCTCTGTGCTTCATAGTCTTGTTCGGGTCTAGTTGCTAGGGATGGAGGCCGTTGATGGGAATCTTTATGACAGATTCCTAGATAATGTAGTGCCATATGGTAGAAGAGGGTGCTTTGACAAACTCTGCAGTGAAGGACCAAATTACAGAAAGTTTGAATTTTAATATTAGGAAATTTTTTTTAAAAACTTCTTATTGGAAAGTTACAAGAAGTTACAAAAAACAGTATGAAACAGATTTTTAAAAATTATTTATTTTATTTATATGAGCACATTGTACCTGTCTTCAGATGTACCAGAAGAGGGCATCAGATCCCATTACAGATGGTTGTGAGCCACTGTGTGGTTTCTGGGAATTGAACTCAGGCCCTCTGGAAGAACAGTCAGTGCTCTTACATCTCTCCAGCCATAGCTGGTGTTGCTCTTGACTAAGTCTTTTCTAGATCTGCCTGTTACTGAACATTACATAAATGAAAACTTAGAGTGTGTGACATGACTCCTATTTTTATTTGAAATACTGGTATAATATGTTCTATGAATGTGCTGGAAACAGTTCAAGAGACTGTTTGCTGAAATATGATTTCATTGTATGGTTTTTATGCAAACTTCTGTAGACTTCAGCTGTGAAGTTGAAGTGTTCTGTTCCTCACAAAATTAAATACACCCCGGTTTCCTCACCAGGCAGATCAAACAAAAGCTCTATAGCTTATTAGCTTACCTAAGTCTACTTGTTTGGTTTAAATTGCTGGTAGAAACTTCAAGGATGGCTCATTTCTGCCAAATACAGAGGAAACACTTTAGCTTAGCTTTTGGAAAAGCTTTTACACAAATTATGATTTTTTAAAGACCGTTAGAAATGGAGTGGTTAGAATAACACAGTGTAGTTTTGCATAGAGGACATGTGTGTAACCTTTAGGAGATTAACTTTGAATATGGCTTTCACTTACAGCCATGGTTTAGAGGGATGAGGAAGAAAATATGTAGTGCATACACGTATGTGGGGCCAGTGGACATGACATAGGCCCATAAAATCCTCCCTGCTTCATAGAAGTCAGTACATGGTTTGCAAGACGACCCACCCAGGGCTCTTGTGGGGCATTTACAAGTATGGCCAGAAACAGCAGAGCCTCTTCAGTGTGGTGAAGGTGGTTAGACCTCAGCACAGGGGCAGCTGAGTGTGGACGAGCTCTGATCCTAAAGCAAACACCTTTGAGTGGGATTGGAGGAGGGAGGAGGGAGGCCGGTGAGTGCTGTAATCTTACATCCTGAGATTATCCTGCTCATAAAGCTTCCTGTGTTCAAACCTCCACAGCTCTATATTGAGACCTGGAGCCTGTTCTCCTCTAGTTGCTGTCCAGGGACAGCCCCCACCTCTGTTGTGTGAATTCTTGCAGTGTCTCCTCGTTGTTGCTCTTGCTGCCTTTGATCCCCATCTATACTGACAACTGTTGCTGCTAAAGTACAGTTTACGTTGCTCAGTTTTCCTTCCAGCCACACGAGTCCTTCCCCAGCTCACTGTTTGCACAGCATCTGTCACCTTGGACAGATTTGCCTTTTCTTGTCTTTCTGGCCTTATTACTGAGGGTAGGGTTTTGTTTTTGTTGGTTTTCCCTCTGGCTTGTTTGCTTGTTTGTTTGTTTGTTTTTCACTTTTATTTGCAGCTTAACGGTGCTTGGCATATAGTAGGTGCTTTTCATTGCCTGCTTGTGCAGATATGTGTGTTTTTATAAAAGTACAAAGCCAGGTGGTTCACATCTATAGTCATCAGCACTTGGGAGGCTGAGGCAGGAGGATTACAAGTCTGAGCCCAGCGCTGGCTATTGAGTGAGACCTTGTGTTTTAAGAAGTCAGTTACAGTGTCACTAGCTCCCAGCTGTTCACAGTGTCCTGGTGAGCTGTGCTGTTCTGCTTAATTGCCCACAACAGTGGGAGTGGAAAGCCAGAGGGCTCGAGCTGGAGAGACCTGTTTCCTTTTGGAAAAAGACAATGTCCTGAGACACATATTAAAACCAGTGCTAACTGATGCTAACCTATTGGGCCTATCACAAGGATTTATAGTAGTGTTTCAGCTAAGGGCTGTTACTGTGGCTTTCAGCTGTGCTCTTAAGTCTTAGGCTCAGGGTGGAAAGGTACTTCATAGTGTCTCCTCTGAAGAGCAGCTGCCTAGGGTCGAGGTAAGGAACGGCACCTGAAGCTGACTCCTTGTTCAGAACAGTTGAGAGCGTGCGTGGTGGCTGGTTGATGCATCTCATCTGTCCTAGCTGTACCTTTTTTCCATCTATTTCTTCAGGATTCTTAGAGATGCCAAATCAGTGATGTCATGTATGTTGCCATAGCTACAGTTCAGAGTTTATACACATGCGATTAGAACTCAGCAGCAGGGAGGTTGAGTATGGAACCTCAAGAAGTTCTTTATCCTAAAGCAAATATACCTGGTTAGTGGGAGAACTATGAGGAGCAAAGTAAATTACATGCTTTCCCTTCCCATTGCTAACTGAAAGATAACCTCTCCACACCCCAAGCCTTAGAGAGCTCAGTGTGGGCGATGTTTGGATCTGGAAAGGATTCAAACTGTCTCAACGTCATGTTTCAGTGATGTTGAATCTATTAGACCATAGCTCCTGTCACAGTAATTGATATTCATGTTATCAGTTTTACTAGAAAGTGAACTTTGTTTTTCACGGTTTCATTGGGTCCAAGAATTACTTGATCTGAGCACAGCAGCAAACATGTAACCCACTTCCTGAATGTGTGGTGAGCTCCAGACTTGCCTGGGCTACTTGTGAGAGACCCTGTCTGAAATTATACACACACAAAAAAAACCAAAAGCAAAAATAAAAAAGCTGTTTGAATATTTAGAGTTTAAGAGTTCTAAGTAATGGACTTTTAGGTATCTGAGGCCATTTTTCAGGCTGTCTCCCTGCCTGTACATGAGTTCTTCAGTTACTGCCTGTACACCTGCAGCCCTGTAGTTCTTCCCACCGGGTATGGATCTCCTGTTTAAAGATGTCCTGCGTCATTTTGAGGGAAGAAAAGGAGTTGGGCACCACCTAAAGTACCAGGCAATATGCACACGCTCTTTTATAGCCCATGTTATTATCTACGCCTAAATTTCATTATTTTTCTTACTGTGATGAGAATTACGTGGTTTAAACTTTTGTGAACTTAAGATTGAAAACACTTTAAAATAATTTGTTCTAAAAATTGGTATGGTTTAGGATCATTGATCATCTGTTGTTTTAATAACTAACTAGTCAATACTATTACAAAGATTTCACTAAGGTATTTAACAGACATTCCTTGTAATCAGGGAAATTTGGAAATGGATTAAACAATTAGTAGGATTCTTTTCTGATTACAAATTTCTATTTTCGAGAGAAATCTATAGTAGCTTGCTGCAAGTTTCTACTCTTGTCTTTGGCCTGTTTTTTTTTTTTTTTTTTTTTAAAAAAGCCTAGTGATGGGTGAGAAAGCTAAGAAAAGAAAAGAAAGTCTAATGGCCAGCTAAGAATTTTAAAAGGTCAGACTAGAGAGCCATTGCCACCTTGAATGGTTTTCCTGGGCGCTTGGGGCTCAGTTCTCTCTGGCAGCGTGTGTGAGGAGGCCTGATTATTATAGGTACCTAGAGAGAGTGCATTTTGCTTCTCTAAATACCCTATTTGTGTGTGTGTGTGTGTGTGTGTGTGTGTGTGTGTGTGTGTATGTTCATGTATTCAAGTGTGGGTGGAAATTGTATTATTTCTGGGATTCTTTGCTCCTTGTAGTTTCTTTTGTTTTAAAAAGTTTCAAACAAAAATATGTAGTATATACAGAAGTAAAATTACCCTGGCTGGAATAGTCGAGATCTTGTTCCTGTGTGTCCCAGGACTTTCTTTTCTTTCTTTTTTTTTTTTTTTTAAAGATTTGTTTATTTTATGTGTATGAGTACACTGTAGCTGTACAGATGGCCATGAGCCATTATGTGGTTGCTGGGACTTGAACTCAGGATGGCCTAGCTCGCTCCAGCGTAATACACTGTAGCTGTCTTCAGACGCACCAGAAGAGGGTGTCCGATCTCAGTATGGGTGGTTGTGAGCCACCATATGGTTGCTGGGATCCGAACGCAGGACCTTCGGAAGAGCAGTCAGTGCTCTTACCCGCTGAGCCATCTCGCCAGCCCAGGAGTTTCTTTTTAGCTTCTTTAACTTTGGAAATATGGAAAACTATTCTGAGAGAACCACACCTTTGAATGTGTTTCTCTCCACCTAAACTCAGAATGGCCAGTTTTACAGCTCTATAGAATACATATTTTTAAAATTGATTAACAATGTTGTAATGAACAGTACTCATGAATGAACACTGGTCTGGGTATCCTTTTGAGTAGAATTGCTGGCAGTGCTCCATTTTAGAGGGGACATTGACAAACTGAGCACTACAGAGAAAGACAGTTAGAGACAGTCCAGCCATGTCATAATGAACTTTTATTTTATGTTCTTAGGGACTGAAGAGGTTAATGACAATTTGCCAGAAGCACTTTCCTACAGATCCATCAAAATGTGTGGAGTACAATGCACTGTAAGATCTGCATACAGTGTGTGTAACAGGAGGCCCTGCCTGCAACGTGTGCACTTCTGGCTTTACCACAGCTACGAAAGAGGGCAGCGTTCCACAGTCAGATGGGTTCTACCTGGTGTAATATTTGTTGACTTCAAGACTGTGTTGGCTTTCACATGATACTGGACTGCAAACTAATTTTTCTGTCTTGATTTCATTTTAATGAGTTGAAAAATGAAGTTGTAAAGATATTATCCGTAATTTAAGTGTAGACAACAACCACACAGGAAAGGGGGTTGGAGATGACCATTGTCAAGATCCAGATGTGTCATTGATACTTAGAAATATTTGAGGGTGGCTTTGAATTTCTGTAAATTATTGTGATTTGCACATTTTTCTATGTGGTATTTATAGAAAATATTTTTTGTATTTCAACAAAAGTGTGGGACCATTGAATGCTCCTTTACAGTTTTTACATGTTCTTGAACTTTTTGTAATGTTAATTGTTAAGTGTTATTTTTCTTGTGTTTCAGACTTGCTTTTCTTTCTAAGCAGAGTATGTTTGTCATCTTTCTGGACAGACAGAATTAATAGGAGATAGAAGGTTGAAAGATGGCTGTTATACCAGCATAAGTTCAGAACACCAGCATATCCGGGACAGGGTGAGGAAGTGGGCCATGGAGCCAGCTGAGAGCGGCAGCCTCAGGTCTAGATGCTGGAGAACTGTGGCATTCCTGGCTTCCCTGTGCCTCACTGGGTCCTCACCTCCCAAGTGAGGACTTGCTCTAGGGCTTACAGAGGGGAGCTTTGTCACCATGACCACTCAGTGCTGAGAAGTCTGGACTAGTTCAGTGATGTGTGCAGATGGATTGGGTGTGGTATCAGAGAAGGAAGAGAGAGTGAGCCAAATGAGGACTGACAGCTTCTCAGCTGTCTTAACTACATCTAAGCTGTCCAGCTCTAACTACAGCCTTGGGCAAGTGGGTCCATCTTGCTGGGCTTTGGCTTACTTATCTGACAGTGGTGATAGGAGTCCATACCTCACATTGATATTGTGTAAGTAAGATGCTGAGCTTGCTGCCTAGTAGATGACAAGAGATCCTTATTATTGCTTATCTACAATAATAAGGCCTTTATGAGGCTCTGTGGCTACAATGGGATAGTATGCACTCATGTAACAACAGTAACGACTGTATTAACAGCAATAGTAGTAAATGATGGAATCATTGTTAGGGTTTTCCTGTCTTTACTTTCAGCCAGGTCCAAGTTTAGGAGTGCAGAGAATGGGGCCTGGAGGCTGCTGTAGGTGGCTCAGATTCACAGTTGCTTAGCTGGCCCCTCTTGAGAAGGGGTGAAAGCCACTTTTGGCTACTTAGGGTCCAAGGCATGCATAGATAGGATAGCCTCTGCCGGTTACTTGCAGGGTGGTGGCTGTCTTGGGTTGAATCAGTGTTCCCGTACACTACACTCAGGCCTTTTCTTAAGATTAAATCAGGTAGAACTGGGGATTTATTTGACCAAGAGGAAACTTTGATGAGCTGTGCAGCAAATCCCTACTGTGACATGCGGTTTGGTTATGAAGGTCTTCTTTATAAATATTTTGGAAATGCCCAAATCACTCATTCTTCATCCACTGTAAGGTCACATAGCATGGTAGGTCATTTTATGTTGTCTTCTTTTCTGTTGTTAATGTTTCATGTAAAGAGGCTGGAGAAATGGCTCAGTGGTTAAGAGCACTGACTCTTCTTCCTAAGGTCCTGAGTTCAAATCCCAGCAACTACATGGTGGCTCACAACCATCTGTAATGGGATCTGATGCCCTCTTCTGGTGTGTCTGAAGACAGCTACAGTGTACTCATATACATAAAAAAAATAAATAAAATCTTTAAAAAAATACTCCACATAAAGAAGAAACCATATCACATGATATCTGTACTTCCTAACATTGGTCTGTGTGGGCTGGGGTTTTGTCTTGTTTCTTGTCGGTTCGTGTTCTATTTGCAGGGGAGTGTGTATTCTAAGGACTGTGATTCTAGCCATCTGAACTTGTGTGGAGAGAAGCATGTTCAAAGGTGTGGCTCTCCCAGTAAAGGTTTTCATAACCAAAATTAAAAAGCTATGTACAAATTAAAAGAGCTACATAGAAATTCCTGGGATATGTAGGAAAATGACCTTTCAAGTCATGGACATTTTACTTCTGCACATACTATATATTTTTGTTTCAAGATTATTTTTTAAATAGTCACAATGTGATTGACTCTCACCCTCTCTCCTCCCCATCCTTCTATCCACAAGAACTGGGATTCTCTGGATTCACATTTAGTAAAACACCCTTTCCTTAGAAATAAATACAGGTGCTGCTTGATTCACTGTGGGATTAGTCCTGACCAGGTAGGTGAACATAGAGTACATTGGAAATACATCAAACGCCCCTAACCATTGCCTAAAGTGCTCAGAACACATCCATTAGCCTGTGACTAGGCAGAGCCATCCAGTACGGCTTGTTTGTATGGCTTTGAAGTTCATGGACTGTTTTGAATGTGGTAATGGCTGCTCTGGATTAGTCTCAGGAATTTTCTCTGAGGATCAAGTTTGATAGCTCACCGTGGAGGGACCACTACCCAGGATCAAGAGAGGGCTGAACTGTGAATGGCTCACCCTGGAAGAGACCAGGGTGCCTTTTCTACTGAGTGCTTATTGATCTCATACGATAGAAGGTGAGTGGTGGTAAGGAGACTGTCTCATTTCCTAGGAGTGTCATTAATGGTGAACAGATCTTTCACCACTAATGGCCTATAGTGGGAAGTCTGGAATGGCAATAATTCAGTGTTGAAGGCTGAGGATCAGGGAAATATAGCAGTGGCCAAAGAATTGTCTAGATTCTGTAAGAGAAGGGAGACAGTCCTGGGAGAGCAGAATGAGACAGGCAGTGGTCACGAACAGAACTTGGGAATCGGTCGTAGGCCCGCAAGGTCTGGGAAGCAAGCAGACAGGACTTGTAACTGTGGTGTGATTTAACCTAGTCCAGTACTTTAACTGTGCTGGAGTTTGAGCGCAGTAAATCATTTAGGAATGCAAACCTTTGTTATTGCTGTTGAATTCTGAAACTGAACAGCTTGGGAAAGGCGAGAAATGTTTTCCCAGTCTTTGGCAGGCTTGGCTTTGGTTCCGTTCCTGGCACACGGTCCCCAGGATTGCTTCTCGCCCACAGAAGGGAGGCCAGAATGAAAGGGAATCTTGAGCTTTACATTTCTTTTGTCTGAGCATCTTGAGCAGATAACTGAATGGATCATACCTCCTCCCTGTTGTAGTTTTCTCCCACAAAGCCCCTGAAAGCATAACTTTAGCCTCTAGAAATTTATGGTATGGCATCATATTGGGAGTCTCAAACCAAAAAGCACTTTCTCACGGTGTACTGATGGAAGAGTTTCCAGCTGTCCAGAGAGCTGAGGCCAGCCCAAGTCTCCAGAGGGTCCCTTTGGGAAACTGCTGTGGTAACTGGTTTTCATCACAGACTCTGCAGCTGCCCTGGCTGAATTTTAACCCCTGGAACTTTAATGGTTAACAATAACATAAAGTCTTTTGAAAGTTTAAAAAGTTTCTGGTGGTGTGGAGTAACTAGGGAGCCCCCTGAGGCTGGCTAGGTGCTGGCTAGCAGCAACTGCTGGATGAGAGCTGACCCCAGCCAAAAGTTTGGAGTTGTGCTCATTACAAAAAGAATGAGGTTTACACATTGGCCAAAATAGTTTACTACTAAAATGTTGACTATTTGTGTATTTTCCACATTTTAAACTGGGATACTTTGAACACAGTATTCTTGAACTGATGTGGGCCCTGCCAGTTGCGACTGTATTTTAGCTAGGCCACTTCCATTGTCTAGTTTCTTCCCTATCCCTAAGCCCTGCTCTGAAATAACTGTTGACTGCCTCACTCCCATCCCCACCCCCACCCCCTGCTGGCCAAGCTTAGTGAATACTTTCACGAAAAGGACAGCCGCCTCTGGGGAGTTTCCACTTTCTTTTTGGGTGTTATTGGTGATCTCAGCTTCATTCATTGAGCTTCCTGCATGGCAGCTAACTCATTCCCACAGGCTTTCAGCTGCAGTTTTATAGCCTGTCAAAACCAAATTGCCTTTGCACTTGGCGTGTCTTCTTTGAAGACTTAGAAACACTATGATCTATGGGTACTGAAGCCTGAGCTTGGCTGAGACTCTGCTTTACTGTGAAGGAGCTTAAGTTATAGATTTGAGTGTTCCTAATGATTACAGCGAATGGTGAATGCTCTAAGACCCTGCATCACATGTCCAACCACACAGAGGACTGGAACAAATGCTGCCTGGCCATGTCTGAGGCAGCACGTGCTTCTGTTGTGGTTTTTATTTGCTGGGTTTGTTTGTTTGCTTGTTTGTTATTGTTTGGTGATGGTGGTGTGTGCACACATCCCAACAGATGAAGCTATCAGAAGACCTCAGTCCTCATCTTCCAGCTTGCTTGAGACAATAGGATGTCTGTTGTTTTGCCTCCGCATCCTCCAGGCTAGGTGGCACAACACACAAGGCTCTGCATCCTCTAGGCTAGCTGGCACACAAAGCTCTGAATCCTCTGGGCTAGCTGGCACACAAGGCTCTGCATTCTCTATGCTAGTTGAGACACAAGGCTCTGCATCCTCCAGGCTAGCTGGCACAATGTATGAGACTCTGCATTCTCTAGGCTAGCTGGCACAACACACAAGGCTCTGCATCCTCCAGGCTAGCTAGCACATGGCCCTGGGGGCTTCTGTCTACTTCCCATCCTCTTGTAGGAAGACTATAATTGTTGGCATTATTGTGTATCCAGCTTTCACGTGGACTTTGGGAATTTCCCTCTCAGGCCCTCATGATTGTACACCAAGTGATCTTACCTACTGACTCACCTCGGCAGCCTATATGTTTTCTTTAAAGAATATGCTGGTTGTGACCCTCTCAGTCGACAACCTTCTAGTACATCATGAAAGCTACTGATTATAAGGGGATTACTAGCCGAGTTAAGGAGGGAAATGACTTGTTGAATGAAGTCAAAGCATAAGAAGTTGAATCCTTTTTAATATACAGGTAACACTTGGCTCTTACGATTGCTAAGACATTTAGCAGATTATAAAGCCTGTGTACTTCCTTAAGGACTTATCAGGTAAGTTAGGCTTGTTTGATTTTGTGTTTGTATGTCTTACCAATTTGGAAATCCTGGTGCTTGACTTTCTTATGTGCTGTGTTCAGTGGAAGTTTAGGTTTCTGGTAGTGACTGTTGTGCGTAGCTGTGACTCGTACGTGTTGTTCCACTTTTTCATGAACCTTATTTATGCCTTTCTTGGTGAACATAAATTTCTGTAGATACTGTACCAAGGGGAATGTAAGGTAAGCATACATTCATCTCTAGGAGTTCCCATGGGGCTTATACTAGTCTCACTCCTGCTTTGGGGATTTGAGAGTTTAGTTTGTCTACATCTGCTCATGTTTGAAGTGTCTTCTGATACCTTTGTGTATCAGAAGGGTTACATTGTGGATTTAGTTAGTGTGCGCCTGATGATTAACCCAATTGAACATCTCTACTATATATTTCCTTTTATGAAGGCTCTAATCAAGACAGACTAAATGTCTCTTGTTTCCTGTTGAGTTTTGTATATTTTCTTGCTAATTTACTTATTTCTTAAAGAATTATTTATTTTATTATACATAAGTACACTATAGCTGTCCTCAGACACACCAGAAGAGGGCATCAGATCTCATTACAGATGGTTGTAGCCACCATGTGGCTGTTGGAAATTGAACTCAGGACCTTTGGAAGAGCAGTCAGTGCCCTTAACCACTGAGCCATCTCTCTAGCCCCTCTTGCTAATTTATACTTATGTATACATTCTCGTGGACATAGGTATTGTACACCTCCGAGGCCAACTGTTGTGCTAACTAATTGTTAACGGGAGGGAACTACTCTCATGCCCTGCTTGGATATTGATATAACCTTTTCAGCTATCTTTGAGTAGAGACCCCATAAAAAAATCAGTTCATATGTTAGTCTTTTAAAAACATTTATAGACTTATTCTTATGTCCATGAGTATTTTGTCAGCATGTATGTTAAGCTTACTGCACTTGGCTGTGCTTATGGAGGTTAGAACAGTGTCTGGTCCCACGGAAGTAGAGGTCCAGATGGTGTAAGCTGCTGCGTGGGTGCTGGGAAGCGAATCTGGGTCCTTTGTAAGAGTACCAAGTGCTCTTAGTCACTGAGTCATCCCAGCCTATATGCCAATTTGAATGTAACTTTTTTTTCTCTTTGTTTAATGGTGACGTCATAGTGGCATTCCTACAAGCATAAAATTTGAGAGAAGGGAACTGAATTTTTGCACTTGCTGTAAAATCCTAGTGTTTTGTTACATATGCGTTTATTTGTATCTGTGTGTCTGTGAATGTAAGTGTGCGTGTGTGGGAGCTTGCACACCTATGTACATTATCGAAAACTCTTGAGCACTTCCTTTTGAGCCTTCCCTGCTATGACGGACTGAAGTCTGTCTACACCTGAGTCAAATAAAGCCGCCTTCCCTCGGGTTGTTTCTCTCAGGCACTTTGTAATAGAGAAAATACAGGGAGCCGAGAGTAAGAGAGTCCAGACATACACAGCTGTGAGACATGTGGAAGACTGGGGAAGTGAAGATGAGGAGAGCCTTGGATAGTGAGAGAACATGGTTGGTGTGGAGAAGGTGTCTCAGTGGAGTAAGGAGCACCGCCTACATCCGTGCCTGCTGGTAAGCCACATAAAGTGACAAAAGGGAATGAGCTGTTGCGTTTGGCACCATGAGGCATCGTCCATCTTGATGACTAGGCTAAGTGAAGTGGAGGAGAGGAGTGCATGATTGGAGTGAGTTTTAGGGGAAATGGGTACCGGAAAGAGAAGCAAAAGGAACCTACTACTAGTTTAGGAGGATAACATCTTATAAAATGATATCTACTAGGGATATAAAAATACTTGCCAGGCAGTGGTGGCACACGCCTTTAATCCCAGCACTTGGGAGGCAGAGGCAGTCAGATTTCTGAGTTCAAGGCCAGCCAGGCCTACACAGAGGAAACCCTGTCTCGAAAAACCTGCTTGTGTGTACGCACATGCAGGCATGTGTATGCACACCAGTCACTCTAGAATACCCATTACTATCTGTCCTATTGCCATGTAGACCTTTCAGGCCTCGGCTCAATAAAAGTGACTCTGCTAGGAGCATGGCTTCATGGAAACCGGGCAGGTTATAGACCTCAGGGGCTGGTCCACTTTTCCTGTTATCTCAAAGAGATGAGCAAGGTCCGAGTGAGAGCTCCTGTGTGTACACGTATTGTGACAGTGTCCTTGGGAATTGGCTTAAGCTCCATCCAGTTTAATGCTGCCAGAGTTCCTGGCCCTGTAAATATCCATCCTGTGCTGCGTTTCTGAGCCACAAGCACCTGAGAGTTTGAGCATACGGATTCTGTAGCAAGTGTGCAGGGCCTGGATGGATGCCACTGTCTGCCCTCGGGTCTTCAAGTGGATCTACACACTCTGGGGAGAGTTTTGTGTGTCTTTTAACAGTTATTCTGGGAAGGCAAGGACTGGATATTTTTAATATTTTCTACAGGATCAGGGTGTTTACTTCATGTTCTCTAGGAATCAAGATAGAAATGAGAATTATTTTGTTGACATTATGTGAGAGGAAGGTGTGAGTGTGTGTGTGTGTGTGTGTGTGTGTGTGTGTGTGTGTGTGTGTGTGTTTAAAAGGAACAGGAAGCATGGGCTAGTGCTATCTTCCTAAGGTTCCAGTTGCTTTCCTATGATGGATCTTAGAGCATAGGCTCATTTCTGGCATCCTTATGTATAATGTATTTATAAGAGGCCTTTTTTGTTTCAAATATAGATTATTTTGGGATGGTCTGATACCGCCCTAAGAAGTTTCCCAGGCAGTTGCCAGAGTTCAGGAAGTAGTAAACCCTGCTCTGTCTGCTTACTTTCAGACAGGTCCAGCTTCTTAGTGCACTGTTGCTCTTCTTGGCAGGCTCTAGCCTTTCTCTGTCAGGAAGGGCTTTCCATGTAGGGTGTTCCTGGTGGCTAGACTTTGAGTTTCCGGCTAGGAAAGAGCTGCCTGTCAGGTCACAGGTCAGGGATTCAGTTGCCGTGATGTGCTAATGCATACCAGTAGCCCATAGGCTGCAACTGGGGGACTTGTGTAAGTGCAACAGGCTGCTGTTTTGGTCGTATGATTTAGAGGGTGGATAATTCATAGCAGAGAACTAGCCTCTACTAAGCCAACAATACCATGCATAGTTGGGTGTGTGTGGTGGTGCGTGCCAGCACTTGGGCTAGAGGCGAAAGGATTGTGATTTCAAAGCTGTTCTGCAGAATGAGGCCGTCTCAAACAGCAAGCCAAACCCAAAAGGTATACCATAGGTAGGCTGATGTTTATGGGGAAGAAAAAATGGAGTTCAGTTTAGTTTTTTTCTTTTTTCTTTTGGTTTTTCAAGACAGGGTTTCTCTGTGTAGCCCTGGCTGTCCTGGAACTCACTCTGTAGGCCAGGCTGGCCTCAAACTCAGAAATCCGCCTGCCTCTGCCTCCCAAGTGCTGGGATTAAAGGAGTGTGCCACTGCTGCCCAGCTCAGTATCTTCTTGATATGTAGATTTCTGGAGCGTGGTCATACATTTATCAGTTAGAAACAAAGAGTGTCCAAGAGGCGACTGGGGTGTTTTCATTTTGAAAATGCTTTAATAAGTGTTGACAACACTGTTCTGCAAAATGTAAAGGTACTATACAAATTCTTAATACAAAAAGAATAAATTAAAAGCAGATTTCTTTTTTTTTTAATTCTGCAACTTTGTCTACAACATACATCTTTTTCATTGATTACAGTTGAACAGAATCCAGTAAAATCATTTTACATGCTCTACAGTCAGTTTCAGGAGCAACCTAATCTCCCCCCCCCCCAATTATTAAACTAGAGTCCATTTTACACAACTTGTAATAAACTATTGACATGAATGGATATGTAAAACTTTACACCTAGTTAACTAAGCAGTAATTGGTCATCTGATAGCACCTGGGTGAGGCTTGCTATATTTAGAACTAAACTAATACTGGATGAAAACAAACCGGGCTTTGAACACTCCAACACTCACCTGCATATAACAAAATAAACCAACCTGGCTCACAACGTAATCTTCTGGCTGAAACAAGCAATTTCTTACATGTATCCAACGAACCCAACAGGGGCTTCTGACTGGGGACTTTGTATTTCATCTTCCTTTAAAGAAACGGGGATTTGTGAAGAGTTTGCAGGTGCTTGAATACAATACCTAGAGCATTCACCACCAACCACAGAGACCATTTATCATGTCAGTCTCAAAGGACTAATGCTTATTCTATTATGTACATTGTATTAACCAAACACAGCTAAACAGTAAAACCTGTTTTACTTCATCTCTGTCCTTACTACCAGACTATCATGATGGTGTTCACAGCTCCCATTCCATTTCCCTCTGCTCCCCAAATCTATTACTCTTTCTGCACCTCGTAAATCCGAAGGACTTCAGAACTGATTTTTCAAACGGCTGTCTCTGTTATAACCTGTAACCTTGACTTGTCCTTTGTTTCCTTTTGGACACTTTCTGTTGCACCATAGTTCAGGCTAATTATTCAGGCATCTCCTTTTGGAAGAAAGAAGATGGGGCGCATTTTTCTATTAGCTAAGAAAGGAAGAAATAATCCCAAAATAAACCTGCTTTAATGTAGCTCCAATCATCATAGAAGGAGCAAGAAAGGTAGCCCCGTCTCCACGGAGCGCCAGGGTCATTTTGTACCATCGTATCCAGTTTCTACTCATCCTACAGGGTTATCCCTGAAGTGTCTGGGTAGAGTGCTGCTTCTGGAAGCTGGGCTCATCACGCCAACCATGCCCAGCTCTGGGGTACCCAACCTTGAATGGGTGAAATAAGGCCTCAGGCCACATGGTATGAATGCTCCCACTTGACTTCTAGAGGTTTCCAAGCCACTGCAGAGTGAGCAACAGGGTTAGTCCTTTCTGCTATCTACTTCTTACCTTCCTGGTCTGGTAGCGTCTATTATTCTTGGATTTACATACATGAGAAAGTTTTTTCTCTTGATGCCACAGCTAACTTTTAGATTTGCTTTCCTCCCACCCTGGCTCCTGGTCCTAGATGCCTTTCCCACGGGAAGTCATTACAGAGGTAACCCCTGCCAGCCGCACTACCTCCACAGAGACTCTGTGCCATCGCTAGTAACCCAACTAAGACTGTGCACTGGTTAGTTATTACAAAAGTAGTTCTGAGGCCTTTGAAGATTGATGGCTTTGTGGTTGTGTGTTAAGCATAGCTCAAAACACATGTAAACGAGCAGCTTGCACGCATGCTTTTTGTGGTTTTTTTTTTTTTTTTTTTTTTTGCCTTTTATCCTCTTGGTATCTGTGGGCAGAGGTGGTCTATCAAGATCACAGATACTGCGGAGGGGGATGGGCCCTTTGGGAGCCGAGTTGTTTCAACTCTGCTCGGCCTGCCGACTGGTAGACATGTGTAAAAAAGACTCCCTACCTAAGGGCGGACTTGAGTTCTCTGACTGAGCGACACACAGGAGAGGTCTGTCCAAGTTCATACAAGTGTTAACAAACATAAAATGAGCCGTAACAGTGAAACACTTGACTAGATTGCAATGTGCTTTTTTTTCCCTTGGTTTCCCATAAAAAAGAAAATGAAAGGCCTTGTACAAAAAAAAAAAAAAAGAAAGGTTACACTTTTACTGGTTGTTTTAACGAGAGAGAACTGCTTTTGGCAATGATCACCTTTAGCTTCCTCCCCATCCCAAAAGGAAAGAAGCTTTGGGGGGCATAGGCTGAGGCCCCTGCATAGGGCAGTCTTAACGGTACCCTGCCCCTCCTCCCATGTCCAGACAGAGTCCGAGTCTGCCAGGCCAGCCAAGCCTCCTTCGTCTTCACCGTCCCGTCGGGTTTGTTCCCAGGTTCCCAGGTCTCAGGGGGACATGGGGTGCTCCAGGAGAAGGGTCATGGCAGGACGTGGTCTGCAAATGGTTGACTTTCACTTGTGCTGCATAGGAACAGTTTAGAGTTGAAATTTCACTGCAGAAAAAGTGTGTTCCTCTTGGCCCCTCCTATCTGTTCATTGTTGAATGTGGCTAATCTTTGGCAGCGTAGAACCGATCGATCGTGATCCTCCGATGCATCTCTGAAGCACCAGTCTTCCTTTCTCTTGCTTCCCCTCAGGAAGTCTTGCAGGCTGTTTCACTACAGGATATTTATTTCAGGTGTAAACTGATATCCCCATGAGGCGCTCGCTCTCCTCTAGAAGCACTCGGTTGGCTTAGGGTGGCAGCCCAAAACAGCTTCACAGTCTGCAGGCAGGACTTGCTTTTTTTTTTTTCTGTTCTCTACCAATGCTTCTCTTCCACAGGAATTGCATGTGTTGGCTTCCCCGACAGTTTGTGGCCTGGGGCTGTCATGGCAGAGGGAAACTACCAAGGTGCCATTGAGAACTGTTTTCTGGCTCTCTGGGCAAGAGAGCCAGGGGACACACAGTGGGTTCGGAACCTTCCAGAATGTCTCCTCAGTCAGGTTTTTGAGGGTGAAAGGGATGTGGAGACAGGAGAAGAAAAGTGCTGAGGGCCGAAGCTGGTGCAGGTGACAGTGCATCTGGGTAAGGCAAATGAGAGGCAGTGAGGTGACTTGGAATGGCGTGGCGGTGGTCACATCTGGCCCGGCCGGCTCACACGAGGGTCCCGGGCTTGGCTTTTTCCTGCCCGTACCATTGGACATCAGCTAGCTCTGGATAGAGGGAGGAATCCAGGAAGCAGCTGTCAATGTAGCTCCTGAGGATCCAAGAGAGAGAAGACCAGAGTTAGAGGAGAGTACTACAGAGTGTTCAAGACATATATGAGTGACGTGCCTTCTCTGTCTTCCCTGCCCCACACAGGGGAGGCTTGGCAGTCTCCATTATAGCTGGTGTACGGAAGGTGTTCAGAGACCCTCAAGAGTCACACAAAAGGGACCTCCTGAAACCTTGGCAAATGCAAGCTAATGCTCCATACAGTAGCCCTTAAGATCACATGGGAACCTCAGAAATGCTCGTGTCCAGGCCTGAGTCTGGACAGGTTGCTATTTGCCTAGGGATCCTCCCCAGTCCCACATGATTTTCAGATGCAGCCAAGGCTGAGGAGCCCGTATACCTCGGGGTGACGTCCTACATGACAGCCAGAGGCTTGCCTTAGATCAGACCCAAGGGCTAACACTTCTATAGGAAACGATCACTGTCCTGGAAGAACAGTCAAAACGTGAGCCTTCCCCAGAGTAAGTAATACTAAAGACATACAAATTGAGTTTTGAATGCTTTTTAAAATCATACTGTTGTGATTTTTATAGAAGTATTTTTTAAAAAACATACAGTTGGGGCGGGGGCCTGTAGCTCAGTGGTAGAAAGCATGCTTATCATATAAAGGGCCTGCACTTAACCTTTGGCACCAAAATATAATATAGAGTAGAACTGTATTTGTCTCTACATAGAAAAACATACATAGAGGAAAGTAGACATTTCATCAGGTAAGTATTTCTAGTAGGTTAGATGGGAGTGAGTCCCAAGTATCAGCAGGTGCTCATACAGATGAGTGGCTGTAGTTTCTACTCAGGGTGTCTCTAACTGTCCCTAAGCTGTCCTTCAGTTCCCTCGCCTAGGGCCAGGAGCAGACTTTGGGGCTGGGCCATTTTAAAAGAGTATCTTCAAGCTGTCGGCGCACTCTGAAGACATCAGCTGCCCTTACTCTTCCATCTCCTTTGCGGACCTCTCCAGGAATTCATCAAGTGAGTACTCAGTGCTCTGTAAACCTCCCTCCTCTGACCTAGCAAAGTCCACGAGAGCTAGAAAAATCCCAAGTGTTCGGGTAAACCACTAGGACAGTCTGGTGCTTGGAGCACTGGAGGTACATGAGGTTAATTCTATGTGGCTTTAGAAGCAAAGGCCCTTAGTTACATATGTATCTGTTTGTTGGGGGTAAATAAGTAGATGATTCCATTGTACTTAATCTACAAACATTGTCTCCCCATTGTGAAACTGGCTTTTGTAAACTGTGCCAGAAGAACCAAGAACTTTTACTGGGAAAGGTGGTTGGATTCTGCTGCAAACATTCAGTACTCTGGGGTGACAGTTCCTTCCTGCCTCTTACTCCAATCAAAAGGAACACGTGGCTGACGGCTGCCAGTCAGCTCTCCAGCCACCGTCACTGGTTCAGAAATGGCCATGGAGCTCTGAAAGCGAGAGGACGCAAACGACTAGAGAGCTCTGGCCCCAGCTTTGCTTCAGCTTCCTAGAGTCTCATAGAAGCTTGTTTTCTGATTCGCTTGTGATGTGGGTCTCCTAGGGACAATTTTCCTGACTGCAGCATTGACTCTAAGGAGGCCCACCATCAACTGCTTCTGGAGGTGAAGGTCCTCTGAGGAAATGAAAGGAACAGGGAATTTGAGGACTTAGCCTTCTGGAGCACCACAGTGCACACTGAGCACATGGCAGATGCTCCGAGAAGTCACGTGTTACTTTGTTTCACACCTCTTCACAGCCACAGAACACATGCTGGAAAACGCCATCTCACAGAGCATAATTCCATAGGACACGCTTGAATCCATTGTATGTTGGGTCCTAACAGTCTGGTGTGAAATAGTGTTTTAAAGAGTGAGTGGTGTTTTGTCTCCCTATCCCACTGTGAACTAAGAATGGGGTTTCACTTACCCAGTCAACTGGCTGGACATATCTGGACTGGTAGATCTTGCTGTAGGTCAATGGCCATAAAGCCAGGGTGGTAAGGCCACTGTGTCATGATGACTCAGCCGGTCCTTTGTGTGAGCTGCTACCCAGCAGTGTTCTCTCTAGTCCATCTTGAACTGACTCAACCATGCTCCCACACGAGTGTGTTAAGTCTTCCCAGAGGTCTGGTACCATCCCCATCACTCAAAGCACATCATACTCCCTCCCTTCACAGTGGAGGAGAAAAATGACTCCCAACTCAAAAATGCTGTGATGTCATTCTCTCTCAGTCCCTTCACCGTCACCAGAGTGTGACGCTGTCTGTCCATCTTCATTCCCTGCTTTCCTAACCTCCGTTTGGCCAACTGTAAAAACCGTTCATGGTCTTGTCCTATCCTGCACTCCAGGCTAAAACGCTGCTTTTTCTATACTGCAAAATGGGATTCAGCTGTTCCCCCAACAGCACTCCCGTGTACCCATACCTGTGTGTTTCCCTCTTGGAATGGTTTCTCTGCCTCCCTGCTCACGAGGTGTGTGTAAGGACTAAAGGGCATCTCTCATCTCTGAATCCTTTTAGCATTTTGATCATCTAGCATTTGAGTCGTAGAGTGCTCAGTACTTTTGTGTGGCTGTCTCCTACTCAGAGCCTGATTCGGTTGTCGTTTTCTACCAAAGCCCTTTCCCAACTTCGGCATGGTCCCCTTATCGCTTTAGTGATCCCTGCCGTGCTTCTTAATGTCAGCTAGTTACTTAGACTTTCAGGTCCCACTATTTTGTACTTGGGGGAGCAGCACCTTGCAGATTGCAGTGTGCAGTTGACTCCGCAGCCAGGGTGGCTTCCAGGAGTCATCCTGAGCTCCCAGGTGGTGGCGGTAATTTACAAACCACATTTTGAAAAGCAGGACTCTATGACATTTGGTGCAACATGCAAATACCACTGAAAAGTGGTAGGATAATGAGTTACAGTATTTGTAGGGTATTTAAAACAGTAGTGGCACGGTGTTCGTGGACAGCGTGTCCCAAGCTGGTGAACAACAACCGACCACTGCAATTTGTTCTTGTGCTTAAAGCCTTGAGAGTCTAAATATACTGGGGGTGGGAGGGGTGTCTTCCAGGAAAGAGCATGGGGACTATACTACATCTGATGTAAAAACACACGTCCAAACACATAGCGCCACATGTAGCTAGAAATAAAACATAAAAATGATAGCTTCCACACCATTCAGACATTTCCTCCTGGAAACTATGACATGGGCAGAGGTAGCACATATGTGGGACATCTGGATCACACACGTGGGCAGTAAGAACAAAACGTTCCCTTACAATACCTCTATTCATCAGTACTTTGGTGAGTTGGAGACTCAGACCCATCCATGATGGGAGAGTCTTCTGTGGCTTCTCTGAGCAAAGGAAAGCGGAAGGAGAAGAGAAGAGAGGTCGTGTTACATAGGAGAATGGACGCACGTGATTAGCAGCAGCTTATTAACACACTGGAGATACCTAATGACTATATACCCACGCGTCCGGGACACAGTAAGAACCATGCAGGGCGCTCAGGCTCCATCCCTGAGCGATAGGACCTCGGTCGTTCTGTTAGGAAGGCAGGCGGGGCAATTTTTACCCACTGTCTTGTTTTCTTATCACATCATTCTTGAGTAATTTTCAATCTGGCAAAACACTGGCCTGCAAGGACAATAACCTGCTTCCAGTTTGTTGTGAGCCCCCATTGGCTACATGTGGTAATGGAAGCAACTTGAGTGACTGGGCGTGGGAGGGCTGCTTGTCAATTTCAGAGCCTGTCTCTCAGTCAAATGATGCAGTCATATGGTTAGATCTGGGCATGGCCCACAGAGGATCCCAGGTGTCCTGGCTGGATGATACCATTTAGCCTATAGAGGTAACAGATGTGTGGCTCTTGTATGAATTAGTCCTGAGAGATTCTCAAAGCCTAAGCCAAGAAGCTGTCTGGATTTAGAGGCTGGAGCTGGTATGGACAAGTGTCAATGATTTATAATAAAAGAGAGGGGGAGCTACTGGCAAAAGCCACCCCAGGAATAGACATGAGGAACACTGTACAGACTATGTTTTTTTAATTTGAAAAGAGTAAAGAGGCAGTGTGGGAGTGGTTCAGTGGGTGTCCAACCATTGATCTTAAAGACCCAAGGGTTCATTTAAGGACACCCAATGGGCCTATCCCAGAGCTTCTGATTCTGTAGGTTTTGGGTAAGCTCAAGAAGATCCCAGGTGAAGCCCACACTGCTATTCTAGGGCTCACATTTTAGGACCTACCAGAAAAGTATAGAGTGAGTGACTTGTGCTCTCTGTCTCACTTATGAATCCAAAACATCTAGTTACTTCTCTTACCCAGGAGCAGACAGGATTCTATGAAACTCACTTATGTTCAAAGAAGCCGTCAGCTTTTGTGTTTTAAGTACTCAGTAAGTGTTGGCTCCTCCTCTTCTCTACCAAAAATGAATTTTTCCAGAAGAGGCCTGGTGTCAAGTCACTGTAGATAAATGTGGAGGACTAAAGATGCCAAGCGTGGGAGCCTGGATGCAGATAGTGGAACCAACTGTGGTGTTCTTATAACTCAGCTCACAGCTGTCAGGTTTTCCCAGACGAGTTCACCAGCACCCGACAAAGCAAAAGCTGGGGATTAAGCTGGATATGGGGCCCATTTCCAGTAAACAACGGGTGTTGACAGAATGGACCATCTAAGACACAGCAACAGAAGAGAGGAGCCGGGTAGAAAGTGCTAGCCTGTCTGTGATAACAAAGCGGGACACTTGTATCTGCTTGACCCTTTGGCCTGGAGAATTCTAACTGGCCCTAGGTCCACACTTAAAGCTCGCTTCCCAGTTTCAGTATTTTTCTGTGGGCAACCTCTTTTTAAAGGTCTCAAGGTACAGTTTCCCCTTTGCTGATGAAGAACAACCGTTTAGCCAAGACAGGAGCCCCTTTTCTTTGGATGTATCCCAATATTAAGACAGTGACCACACTGAGAAGTCTGTGTAATATCTGACTGAGGGTTCTCTCTCCTACCCCTGACATTTTTGCAGAAAAATCAAATGCTGCCCAGCATTGAATCCACTTCGTTGCTTGCTTTGCTACAGCCCAGGAATCACTACCTACCTTTAAACAGAACACACAGAATTCATCCCCATCAAAAACAGTAGGCCAGCCGGGGAGAAGGGGACAGCCCAGGGAGATTGTAGTGATTCTGGGCACCCATTTGCTGATGCATCCTCCCATCGCTGGGAAACCTAGTACTGGTGAGGTCCTTCCTAGCTAATGCAACTTAGAGCCTAGAAGAACCAAGTCAACGATTTCACGGGACAACTCACCCAGTCTGCCAGGTCAGGATGTGGTGGGGGCTGCTTGGTGGGGTGGCTCCAATTTCACTTGATGGTGTTGAGCTTCTCTGGCTTTGAGGTAAGGCAGCTATAGGTAGTTGGTGTGGAAAAAAGCAGGAATAAGACAGGTAAGACCAAGCATGGAGCTCCTAAGTCAATGACAGACCCATTGTCAGGTGTTATCAGTGTCAGGCATGAAGGGACAGGGTCTTGGTGACCCCATGGCATTCAGTGAGAAATACCTTTGTTCCCCCAACTGTATTTTCTCTTAACTTTGTCCTTCCACTCTGACCATGGCCACAGGATGGTTTCTACAACTGCACAGAATGGGAAGCCCCCATGTTTCTGTTGTGGGGACCTGAGCATAGACAGGGCTGCTCCGGGCCATTTTAGATATGGCTCCTATGTGAGGCCCATGCTGTATTGTTGAAAGGGCCTCCAGGCTTACCATCTGCTTCTTCAGTAACCCTACAAGTGCACAGTGCTTTTAACAGCTCATATGTGCCATAGATTTGTTCCAAATGTGAGTAGATTTAGTCAGGAGAATTCAGCACCAAGTAAATCCTACTGAGATGCTTCCTTTGCACTTTTGGTGGTGGCAGGGGTGGATGGGGTACAATTTACTAAAATCTTAGTAATAGCTTCCTGCTATTTAATAAAGCACATCCACAAAAACATGGTAATCCGAGAGAATGAACCACTCCTATCTTTCTGCCCTTGGTACTTAACCACTGGATCTGAGAGGACTAGAAACCATCGTGACCTTCAGAGGGTACACATTAGATGTACACCATTCTTGGAATCCTGCTGGGAAGCCAGTGCCTCAGTTTATAGATAAATAAGCAGAGCAGGAACAAGGCTGTAAGACCCTGAAGGTGGAGGTATGCCCAGGACGGGCCGGATCATTTGCTGTCTAGTCTCTGGAGCTTGTTTGGCATGTATGCCCTAGTAAAGAGAGCAGTGGGGACAGGAGGCACAATGGGTGGCTTCTTTCTGGGCTGCACCCTGTAGGGACTCCCATCTCCAGATCCTGGCTTTTTAGTAAAATTCCTGGCCTGGAGTTCACTGGTTTTCACTTTTGCCTCTATTCTTGTTTTCCTCCTACCCTCCCCCTCATGTCTTTTGCCTACAGTAAAAGGTTGTTGTATTTTTTTTAAAAACTATTCTCTAAGTGGTATGAGTATACAAATGACCACCAGCGATCTAGCAAAGGTAAATGCTCAACTAACGTCAGTTATTAGCATTATCATTTCATAGAGAACTTCTTAAGGAAAAGGACAGTCCTCCCATTTTTTTTGCTTGATTTGCTACTGTACGGGTGCTTTGGGTTCAAACCTCAGTGTGACACAGTATCAAAGACAAAGAAAGTGGCAGCAGAAAAGCCAGGAACCACCAAGTTACCTATGTAGACTCAGTGGTCAGATTCCAAGAGCAAACACTTCTTTTCCCAGGGCCTCAAGATCCAGGCCCAATCTTTCCTGGCAAGGTTAGAACTTGGGTCTCTAACCTACTAGAATTTTTCTTGCACCCTTGGCAGGATAAACCCTGTGACCTGACTTTACATGGCTTTCTGTCCTTAACTAGAAGGGCTAAAAGAAATGCTTGCTCTGTGCCCAGGTGAAGGAAGGAAGGAAGGAGGGAGGGAGGGAGGGAGGGAGGGAGGGAAGGAAGGAAGGAAGGAAGGAAGGAAGGAAGGAAGGAAGGAAGGAAGGAAGGAAGGAAGGAAGGAAGGAAGGAAGGAAGGAAGGAAGGAAGGAAGGACGGACCTGGGTTGGGATAAGAACCATAGCTCCCCACATTCCACAGCAAGGCTTCTAGAATAAATGACTCCCTTTTTTGGCTGTGAAGTCTAGGTAACCTTCAGGCTACCCAGGTCACCGCCGTCCCACTACCCTGCTCACCTGATGTGGCCTTGCACATCTGGGGCATCCTGGTGACCCTGCTGTGCGCCACGAAGGTGCTCTGGGAGGAGGTGCTGTACTGAGAGCCGCTGTCCGAGGAGGTGGAGCTGGTATGCGACAGGCGGCTGTGCTCCTTGTGGGAGGCTGTGGAGCGCTGGTACCACTGGCGCAGCTCATCGGACACGGCAGCACGGCCGGAGCCTTTGTCGTGGGCGCCGTCACGCCCCAAGGAAGGAGTCCGCAGGATCTGAGAGCGCGATGGCGTAAGGCGGCCTGCATCGCCCTCGTCGCCACCCCCGCGCCAGCTCTCTTTGAACAGACCACCAGCCGTGTAAGAGTTGGAGGTCTTAAACTGCGCCTTGACGCTATAGTGGCCCTCCTGGTCGCTCTCCAGGCTGCGTACCACCACGGGTGTGGCACTGCCCTCGATATATAGTGGGTACTCCTTGATGCGGTACTGAGAGCTCGGTTGGCTCTGGCTGTGCAGGTACACGCCACCTCCAGTGCTTGCAGCCCCGCTGCGTGCCGCTAGGTTGGGCATGCTGCCAGAGCTGGCTGAGCCCAGTGCGCCTGCTGCCCGTTGCCGCTGTCGCTGCCGCTGCCGCGCCTTGGATGGCGAGTCCTCTGCCAGCGTTGAGTAGTTGGCGTTCATCTGTGCCGGGTAGTAGTGCTCTGAGCTCGAGTGGCTGGTGCAGGACGAGCAGTCGTCCATGGGGTCCGAGCCATTGCTGCTACGAGTCCTCGGGGTGTAGAAGTCGGGGCTTCCGGTGTCGTTCTCCGAGCCCAGGAGCTTGCCCTGGGACTCCAGGCTGGAGCTTCGATGCCTAAAGTGCAGTGCGAGGCTGTGCAGTCTCGTGGGGCTGATGTCCACCGACCTGTTGGGGGAGACAGGATTGGTCTTAAGAGTCCTGGGTCAAAAGATCCCATAAAAGCCACAGACCAGGCTCAGGGCCTCTACCAATGGGAGAGTCCAGCAAGGTTGCCCCGGGAAAGCCAGGTTCTTCCATAGGTCCCAGGTGAGGATGGGAGCTAAGAATCCCTGGAGTCCACGTGGAACCTAGGGAGTGGATGAAACGTGTTGACCAATGTCTCGAGGGCTTTTGCTTCTTAAGAAAATGATGCCGGGCCGTGGTGGCGCACGCCTTTAATCCCAGCACTTGGGAGGC
>JADRCD010218916.1:0-36013 GCA_019843815.1 Montemys delectorum
TTTTTTTTTAAAATCAATTCTAAGGATGAGAATTACTGGGGTTAATTTGTTACTTCAGTCAGACATTTAACTTAACTGTGTGTCTCCTCGGATGAGTAAAAAAATGGGTTATAAAATTCTCATTGTTCAAGTGAGAGGAGACGTACAAATTTAGGGACACAGATCTCATATGCAGACATTGACATCGAAAAGTATTTCATTATGTGGACTCACATAACTATTCCTGTTAACATTTTCAGACTGTATGTACTTACTGCAGCAAAAATGGGTTATCCGTCTAATAAACTGTGCCATCCTCAAGTGTCCTGGGTTGTGATGGGCAGAGTTACAGAGGACCAATAAGTGCACTTGAAAATACATTATCCCTTATGATACATCTGTGACAGATTGGCCTCAAGACCCTCACATATTCCAGCATTAAGGATGCTCAATTCCCCCATATAAAATGACCAAGTTTTTCTATGTAACTCCCACAGGCCCTCATGTCTTTAAATCATGTCTAGATTCCTGGCAATACTTACTGTAATTAAAGTAGGGTATAAGTGCTTGTCATGTTTTGTTCTTTAAGAGGAAATGAACAGAAAAAAAAAAACCAGAAAAAAGTCTAGATGTGTTTAGAGCAGGTGAAAAAAAACCCTCCAAATACTTGGGATTTGTGATTTGTTAAATCCAAGAAAATAAAGCCCAGAAGATTCGACTGCATACAGTTTTGAAAAAACCTTTGACTGTTGATGTTTATGTGTAGAGTACATCAGACAAAAGTTGCAAGGTAAATAGATGTTTAGAACAAAGGAAGCATACAAAGATAAGGCAGAGGAACTGGAGGATACATAGAAAATATACCACCAGTCTGTGCTTTCCATACTGAAGCCCTTGCCTGGGCTTTAGCGCCTGTATTTCAGTGGCTAACCTAGCCCAACTACCACTCCCAGAGAAGAGTCTCCCTTCTCTGAATCTTGGATCTATAACAGGATTATAGTTCAAAAGGCCTCTGGGTACTTTCTCCATATGAGAGAGTGTGATGGATGAAATGCCGTTTCTGAGCCTGGGCAGTCAGTGCAGGGAGCAGCAGGATCTGGTGGGCAAGACGTGGTGATTTACCTGCCGAGGTCTTCCGGAGACTTTGCCCCTCAAGCCACCACTGCATCACACAGGCATGCCGCTCAATTCGCTTCTCAGTGAACGTGTTTCCTCAAGAGTTATGAGGAATCCATCATTCCCCTCCCCCCCCCACTTTCCCTCCTAAGAAACAAGGGAGAAGTCAGAGATAGTTTGCCTCAACTTACTTTACTGGGGGCGGGGGGGCATTGAGATAGCTCACACTGTAGGCCAAGCTAAACTTAAACTCTTGGCAATCCTCCTGCCTTAGCCTCCCAATTATAGGGATTTTACTTACTTCTTGATTCTTGATGCAATATTCTTTTCTTCTCTTCCAGGTACATTTGAAAAGTCACATACATAGCAATTTGCATATATATTGTAGAATGTGTTTGGGTTTAAATATATTATAGCCTTATATTCTAAGTGACTTCAAATTCCTTTGGAAAGTTAGGGGTATAATATAAATGAATTAAGTAAATACAAAGCCATTAGTTTATTTCTGTGGGGTGTGTGTGTGTGTGTGTGTGTGTGTGTGGTATGCATGTACGTGTGCACATGTGTGTGTCTGTGTGAAAGCCAGAGCTCAATGTTTGCAGTTTTTCTCAGTTATTATTCACATTATTTTGGGAAGGTGGTCTCTCCCTGACCCTGGAATTGACCACAGTGACTAACTGGCTAGACAACAAGGGAATCAAATGTCCCCGCCTCTGAGGCTCTAGGTCACCGATGTGCTCCTCTGTGCCCATCTTTTTATGTGAGTACTGGAGACCCAAGCACAGGACCTCACGCTTGTACAGACAGCACTGCTCTACCAAGGGAACCTTCTCCTCAGCCTCTTAGTTCCTTGCAGCAATCATTTCTATTTTCCTTTCTTGCACGTGGCTATTTAGCAGGACAGTTAATTCTATGTGGCCAGAGCAGAGTTTCACAAGTGTTTTAGATGGTGTGAGAGCCCCTTTGTTTCTAACAGGGCTTTAACTCATTTTGAAACCAGAAATCTTACAATAAATGTCAATATTAAACAATCAGGACCAAAGTTATATAATGATCTAAGGCAGTGGCTCTCAACCTCCCTAACGCTGTGACCCTTTAATACAGTTCCTCATGCTGTGGTGACCCCCCCCCCCCAACCATAAAATTATTTTTGTTACCACTTCAAAACTGTAGTTTTGCTACGTTATGAATCATAACTTAGGCAACCCCTGTGAAAGGGCCTTTCGACCCCCAAAGGATCACAACCCACAGGCTGAACACTACTAATCTGGGTGGTCTTTCTTTATGTCTATGGATGTACTGTATAAAATCCCCTGTTCTGAGATGCTATGGACAGATGAAACATGTGAGAACTTGCCTGTGGCCACATAAGCGTTTGGGGGACGGTATCACCAAGTCTTTTATCTATATATACTAGGGGAATCTAATGTGTTCAATCTAATGTGCCTCATTGAGATACAACGGTCTTTAGTGTTGTTGGGGGATGGTTTGGTGGCAGCTGGGAATAGCCTGACAGCTCCCCGTGCTCTCTGAGAGGGTTGAGTCTCCTAAATCACCCATTGTGCAAACATCTATTCCCTAGTAAGTTGTGGCTGTAAGATTATACATCCATAGCAAGAGTTTGATGGTGCTGTAAACCACTCAAGCCCAGCTCTTATAATTTATTGAAACATCAGCTCCCCTCAAGGGAATTATAGACAGATAATTACCACTTGTCCAGTGCCATAAACCAAGTCAAGTGCTTCTGGATGTCTCTATGCTGAAACAAAATCCAACACTGGGAAGGGGGCAGGAAGAATTCCCAAATAAGACTAAACAGCTTAGCAGACAGGAATCACATCACACAAATGGGACCCTTTTGATACACATGGTTCTGGATCTCTTCTCATTGGCCGCCCTGGTTAAATTGTTGCAAATCCCGTTCTTGAAAAAGCTTCTGTAATAATTGGTGTTCTTTTCCAGCATCTCCAAAAGCCTATTTTTTCTACTACAGACTTTGTCTCTTGAATTCTGGCTCCATTTCCACCCTTCTGTTTCCTGCTTGTCCTTTTCCTCTTGTGGTGTCTGTCTCTGATAGACTCATCCTTTTCAGCCATGGAGCCCCCTCAGCAGCTTGCTCACATGGGGAAAAGTCTATTCTGCACAGGACCCACCGAGGCTACCACATCAATAAAGCAAATTGACAGCAGGCTTAACACATTTCCTAGTCATTGTCTGTAGATGCTCTTTGGAGCAAGCAATCCCGGGATCCCTTCATACACAAGAAAACACTCTCCTGGCAGAGAGATCTTGTTGGGAGCTTCAAAAGGAAAAAGCAGAACAAAGGAAGAATAGAAGGTATCCTGTGGTGGGGGCTTTCCAGGCACACACATCACTCCTGTGTAGAGGGATAAGAATCGGGAGCATTGTTAGGCTTCATATCCTAACCCTGTGGTTTCCAATGTGTGGACATTGGGGATAACTCTCCCTGAAAAAGACAGAGGACAGAGCACCTCTGCTTTATCACCACAGTGACTGCTCTTTGCACGCTGCCTCCCTTAGCTCTCTACCATTCTGATCCAGGAGCTTTTACAAGATGGCGTTCCTTCCTCTGTGCCTTACTCTTGGGCGTCTTTCACAATGATTTCTGTCAAAATTCTGGAGGCTAGGTCAGCCTCACACCTTTCTCCTATCTTCTGAAAATAGAAAGGGCTATCGGGGTACCCCAGACACGGTGGTTGTTCTGACATGTGCTGACAGGAGGTCTTGGTGAGTTACTGTGATGGACTCACTCTTTGTTTGTTTGTTTCTTTCTTTCTTAAAAGTCCATTTCTCATCTCTCTTTCTCCCCCTTCTTTCCACGAAGTATTAGGAAAATTTAAGATTTTGTTTTGTTTTGTTTATTTTCGAGACAGGGTTTCTCTGTGTATCCCTGTCTCTCCTGGAACTCACTCTGTAGTCCAGGCTGGCCTTGAACTCAGAAATCTGCCTGCCTCTGCCTCCCAAGTGCTGAGATTAAAGACATGTGCCACCACTGCCCAGCCTATTTTTTTTTAAAAAATATTATTATCACATGTCCTTCTGGGCAGTGTTGGCTATGCAGAGTGACGCCAGTGAGACCAGGAATGGCAATGGCGTGGTGGAAGATGAAGAGATCTTATTCCCATGTGCTCAGTCTTGGTATAGTCAGGGAGTGAGCATCAGAGATGCTATCCCTGTGCAGCCGGAGCACACAGTACACCTTAACATTCACTCTACAAAGCCCTCTGAGGTTGCTATGGATGACAATCCATATGGATAAAAGTTGTGGTTACCAGTGAATGTACTGAAAGACAGTAAGGAAGAGCAAAAGCTAGAGCTACACTGGGCTAGGGAAGAGAAGCCCATGGCCTTTGTCTAGTAGGAAATGTCCCACCTTGTTCCTCCATCTTCTCATAGGCATGAGTAGAGCTTGGGATGCCCTACAAATTAACAGAGGGAGGAGGGAAGATACAGATCCCTCAGAGTCGGGAGCATCTGAGGGATACAGCTCCTCCTCCAAGGCTCTCTACCTTGCAGACACCTGGCGAGCAGAGGGATACGTCCACACCTTCCTCCACATAAGGCGAATCTTAATTTGGCAGAAAATCCTTCCAAAGGAGGCAAGGCATGAGAAGGTAGAGCTACAGCCTGCAGGCAGACGTGCGCCTTCGAAAAGCCGAGCAAAATTTCCAGCGCTACTGTGCTCCAAGGGAATGGAAAGAGAGAAGGAGCCAAGGTCCGAACTTCAAAGAAATGTAACTAAAAAATGCCTCCCACCCTGATTTTAATCTTCTCATTGGCCCTTTCTGTGAGGGGGGACCTTGAGTGAGTGGATTTGCCTGCTCCTTCAGTAAATCAAAGCTTTTCAGAGAGGGTTCATCGGCAGGGACTCCTTACCCCAGGAAACTGTAATTGGAGGTAAATATTAATTCCAGAGGAAGGCCTTTAAGCTCAAGGAGTGCGGCAACAATGTGCCTCCAAGGAACCACTTCTTTTCTTTTCTGTATCCGTTGGAAGCAGATTGTGGGAGCAAAGCTTATCTCCCGTTTTTATCCGTTTTTTTAACAATGCCCTGCCTACTGCTAGTTAAACTGAGCTGCCTTAAGCTCAGCACAAAAGGGTCTTTTCAGAGCATCTAGTAGATAATTTTTTTTTTTTTAAAGAAAAGAAATCTTTTCACATAGCTCTCCTGGTGCCCTTTCATGAGTTGGGGCTCTGTGCAGGCAGCTGAGCCTGAGATGGCTTTTGGGGACAAAGCCACCATCGAGTATTAAGTCCACATACATTCTTTAAAGCCACCGCCATGTTTGGCCCCTACCTTCTGCTTCCTGTGCGCTGTGCACCCATTGAGTCCAGTGGTATGTCCGTCAGTAAAGCACAGTGAGACTTTCCAAGCCAAATACAAGTCCCGCCCTTACTGGGTGACGATGTCCAATGTGGACGTTCTCACCTGGAGCCTGGCTAGATTGCATGTGCGGATGAAAGTGATGAAAAAAGGGAATTCAGAGCCCACAGAATAGTGGCCAGATGCTGTGAGAAGCCTGAATAGCTGGGTTCCTTCCTATCAGCAGCACTAGCGCTCGACTGCTGCTTTCTCTGATAATGAGAGAAATTTCTGGAATCTCATTTTCCTTCAACAATAAGGGCAGGGGTGGTGCCCACTCAGCTGCAGCCACCGATGAGATTTCTGAGGACTCTGTAGTCTATTTTCAAACCTCTGAGCCTCGCTTTGAAGTAAGGCTGCTTTGAAGCAACTCTGAACCGGATCCTGAAGAGCTTGATGAGCATCTGAGAGGTGATTAAAAGGTTCCGGGTGGAAGAACTGCACGGGTCCTCTCAACCCTGGCTGTTCTGCCTGGTCTAACCTGCCCGCAGTGCTGATGAGTCAGGCTCACTGAGGGTGCCCGGACCCTGGCCCACAAGTATGTCCAGATTGTAGGGAAAGCATGTCCTCATGCCATCTAATCTTCAATGATACTGCATCTCCCTCACGCCACGTTTGCTTTCCTTAGCTTCTCTGCGATTTGCCTGCTGAGGCTGTATCTACCTCATTACCCCGAGTACCTCAGGGCAGAGGGCCGTGGGATCCGATGGCCTTTAGTGTTATTAGACACTGGTACAGGCCGTCTGATCCCATGGCTCTCTGGCTTTAGATTTTTTTATTAGCATTGGGTGCCCATGGGAAGAATTAACTCTTGGACAAGGTGGCTTTCTTCAACCGATGCAAGGCCTGCGGTGACTGCCAGCTACAGGCTGTCTTTAGAGCAGCAGAGTGATAAATCAGGTGTTCTGAAACAAGAAGAAATCTGTGTGACATCACCCACCCCCCACCCCCTAGTTATACCAGAAATATTTCCTCTGCTGGCGGCATCCTGTTCTTGATTTGAAGATGAAATCTTTAATGAAATCAATGCCTCTCTTAAGAGTGTGCCACTTCCCTTATGCCAAGAAACAGGCTGACAGCAGTAGGCATAGTGCCCTTGACCCATTCTGCAAGGCCGAACCAAGGCCAATTGAGAATGCCCTGAGATCTCAGAGAAGCGCCATTTAAGGCATGTCCTCTTTAGGAGGCTTGGGAATGGGGCCTACCATCTGGAGAAGACAGCGCCAGGATTCAGATGCCCCAGGAAACTTGGATTTCAACAGAGGGAAAAATACATAAATATTTATCTAATCACATAATTAGAGAAAAATCTACTGGCCTCTACAGTTGCAATCTAAATAGCCCACTTCATTAAAATGCAGAAGTTCTTGTGAAACACTTGAAACTATTTTCTCTTCCAAACGATTCTATTGGTTGAGATGAGGAAGAAACATTTGTCTTAAATATGTAACATTAAAATTTAAATATATTTACATATACTTGTGTTACATATAAAGATGGTTATGACTTATATATAGCATCATACGCATATATAGGCTACCTGCACTGGCTTTATTCTGAGCCCTCGTTCCATTTCATTTGGACTGTTCATGGTTATTGGTACTGACTGAAGGCCTTATGGAACAGCAGCAGCCACTGCACAGCAACAGTAGCATTTCCTTCTATGTTACCAGGACAGGACAGCAGGCAGATTTGTCTACACAGGTGAGGGAAGTGGAGAACTGAATTATTCAGTGGAGTTGATTAATGTTTATGTCAGAGCAGGAACTAATGTATCAGTAATGGGGAAGTTCAATTAGTGCTTTAATTAATTAGGCTCCCATTTTTAGCCATATTGTGCAGGATAATTATTTGTCAGCTTTGCTTAGGACCTGGGTTAAGGCCTTGATTACAGGTATTTTTAAAAATACAATACAAGGTGGCTGGGGCTCTCTGGAGCAACAAGAAGCTCCCAAGATTAGAAAATGCCAGAGAAAATGCAAACCCTTGTCATTTCCTGAAGTTATTAAGGGCTCCATGAAAAGCTAGAACCTAGTTCAAAATAAACTGTTGGGACTGATGATAAGGTCTGAATGGGCGTGGCCTCTTAGAGACATTGATTCTTCTCTTTTCTTTTTCATCTGGGTCAATTTTAACTGTGCTGTCAGATGCAAGTGCCTACGAGGCAAGCTAACTATGGCGTTGTCGTCTTCTCTCCCTGTCTCTGCTAGGAGCTTCCTTTGCTAAGAACAATGATACATTCACTAAGAATGTATGGCTTAACCTTATAGCCAGAACAGAATGGACCGATGCTTTCAGGAGAGCCTGTACTTTTTGATTTTACCCCAACTCACAGCCAGCTTTTAATAGCGTCTAAAAGGCAGAGGGACTTGCCGTATACACACCTGCCTGCAGACAGACTCACCTTTTGTTTGTGTTCTTAGTGAGCCAGCTGTCCTCAGACTTTAGCGTGCACAAGGATTATCACACAGAAGTACACTCTGGAACCCAGGATAGCCATACCCTACAGACCAATTAAGGGATTTTTAAGTAGGGTTTAGATGATCTGAGAATTAGAGTATAAATCAGATCAATTGTCCAGCTCTTAGGTTAGGAAATCAATTTACTATTCTCATCAACTCTGGCTTTCCAGTATGATACAAATATTACGCTGCTAAAACTACTAAACGTACAGCTGACTGTGCCTCTTTGAATGAGTTAGACGGTATCCAAAATTCATTCTATAAAGCAGGATACTTGCTCTGTAGAGCTTACTGGGTTGTTCCGAGTGGGAAGAGATAAAATTCCCAGCCCAGCTCTTTGATTCTCAGCCTTTTGTTATCCAATGCGACTTCTTTGAATGTCTGTGGTGTTTGTGGAATGTGATTTCTTCCTCACAAAAATGTGCCGTGGACACATTTTTGTCTAGAAGGAAGACTGCCCTAGCAGTATGTGAGAAAGTTTAATACCACAGTTCTTTGTTTTGCAAACTACAACAGTCCCACTGCACCAAACTGGATAGAGATGTGTACAGTTTCCATGAATACTATTTTTAAAAAAGCACGATAAAGCATAATGTTATATCTTCACATATTTAAAACATAATGCCTTAAACTTTCTTTAGTTTATATCCGTGCCTTACTAATACCCATGAAGTTAGACTGCTGTGCTTAACTGTCAACTTTTCAAAACTGATCCCTATATTCATGTGCTTATTTATCAAGGTGATAGAGTCTATAATTTTAGCTTGAACCAGTCTTTAGTTAATTCTAGCCTCCTGTATGATATCTCTTGCCCTCCTTTTAATGATTTGTATGTAGTTGGCATGAGTCTTTCATGACTTGAAAACATCTGTGAAGGGGATGCTTCTTTATATGAAGGAAACGTCTATGGGTAAGGATGTCAGAGAAGGAGGACGGGAGCGAGCCAGCAAATGAACAAGTATTCTTCGACACATGTGGGCACATGTGGCCCTGTTCCTTATGAGTGGCTGTGCCTGGTAAATGAGTGCCATCAGGAGGAGGGCTTGGTAGGGATTGTATATTCAAGACATATGCAGTGAACATAAATATTTAATGTGTTTCTTACTTGCTGGCAAAAAGAAAATGATTGACAATGCATAGTCTCTGTTTTCATGGTAAAGGAAGATTATTGATCTGTAGTCTGCATTGTGTGATAAGTCCTAAAAATGCATGGGTTTTTAGGCCTCTGGAAAGGATAAGACCTCATGAGAGAGATCCCCTCTGTCATCATGGGAGCAAATTAAAAGGTGGCCAGAGTGCGGTAAACAGGGCTTTAGTAACGCCACTCTGGATGGATGGCGAAGTGCTGTCTACCTAGAATAGCTTGAACATTCCTGAAGCAAGAGGTAAAGATGCCTGAGGGTCGCACATCACCCATATTGTCAAACGGTATGGTCATGACATGACCGTCAGTATTTGTGGAGGGCCTCACCTGAGAGCCACAACCAACCTTTACAACTGCTGGAGCACCCTGGGGTAGGAGCTCATTCAGAAAAGCACCATGCTGGACTCTGAAAACATGGCAGGGAACTAGTCAGTAAGACCCCAGCCCACAGGACAAGCTCTCCACCAGGGAAAATGCTCAGTAAAAAAGCAATGGCCCCAAAGTTGTGCTTGATGAGATTGTGCGTGCCTGCCAGAGAGATTGCTGGAATGAACGGGTAAGCTGGGATGTCCCTAGAAGCAGGAGAGGTAACAGCTTCATTGAGCTCCTGAGATATAAACAAACTCTGCAGATCTTAGGAGCAAATCAGAGGAGGGAGGGGTTAGACACAGATGAACCAGAAGGAAGAAATAGGAAGAACAGGAAATCAGAGGGGAGCCTACCTACAGAGTGTGGTGGAAAGAATGGCTTTTGTTCTAAGTACTCCAGGTTATGCTGAGAGAGTTTCCACGGGGGAGGAATGTCAAAGAAAGCTCTTTATGTGCATGGTGGCTTTATAAATAAAGGTGGGTTTCAATGGGGGACTGATAAGGGGTGGGAAACCTTCTAGAACTTTCTTATATAACTCAGGTCCAGGCACAATAAGGAGAAATGTGGACACCGGGGGGGGGGGGGGGAATTGCATCAGCTGGAAATCTTGACAGCTTTCTTGCTGAGAGTAAGCCAAGGTGAAGAATGTGTGAAGAATTAGCAAGATGCCTGCTCTTGAAGAAACACCCAAGGCCAAGACCCCAAGGCTCTTCAGTAGAGTTTGGTCAGTCCCTCCTGGAAGAATTCTAGAAAATGCCAGATGCCTTCTTCATTCCTTTGGATGTTAATCCTCTGTTTTATTGTATTTTGTTCCTGAAGGGTCAGCTAGGCTGACTGCTGGCAGAAGAACCTGCTGTATTATATGAATAGCCAGGCATTTACTAAAGGGATTTCTCTGAAAACAGAAAGACTCATCATTTGAAACCCAGGTTCTGAATGCAAACCTGATCAGTGAGAAGATTCCAAGCTCTCATGCTTGAAGAATGTTTGGTTGCTAGAGTGAGCCCAGCATTGCTAAACTGACAGATTTCCAGTTTGTGCATGGAGTTCGTTTTGGTGATAACTGGTTCTGTCAGCTTTGCTGAGTCCTGATCCAGCCTGAATCAGTTAGAAGTCCTGACTGCTAACATTTGTGGACCACAGGACAAGAGAGCACTGGTATTCCCAAAACACATCTCTGGATATTTAATGCTACAAATCAAGTTACCAGACTGCTAGATAAACATGTGTCATAGTTCTGCCTTGACAAGTATGCCTTCAGAACTTCAATAATGACCTCCAAGTTTGCCTCAGTTTAGAGTTCTTGACACACGAAGTTCTACTCAGTCCTATCCCCCGGTCCACTTCAGCTCCATTCTAGGCTTATAAATAAGACCCATGGGGAGGTAGACGCAGGCTCGAGGCCAGGAGGGCAAGGTCCTCTCAGGTCTCAGACACATAAAGCCTGACTTAGCTAGGGGATGTGTGAGCCTACATGTAACCCAGCGTGTGGAGAACATCCATAACAGAGCCTATAAGAACAAATTCTGAAATGGCGCATGTGCGTGCGTGCATGTATGTGTGTGTGTGTGTGTGTGTATGTGTGCGTGTTGCTTTTGTTGTCAGTGAGAGAGAGAGAAAGAGAGAGAGAGAGAGAGAGAGAGAGAGAGAGAGAGAGAGAGAGAGAGAGAGAGAGAGAAATGAAAGCTACACAGAAAGCAGACCATGTCTCTGAGAACTCTAGAAGAATATCTTAACTGGATGGAACATGACTGCATAGCTTTCCTCTGGTTTCTGTAACTGCCAACCACACATCTGAGAATATTAAACAACAGAGATATTTTCTTTCAGGGTTCTGGGGGTGGATGCCTGAAATCAGAATCTCTGATGAAAGGCAAAGCATCAACAGTGCCATATTCCCTGCAGACACTCCGGGGGGAGGGCGGGTCACCATTGTTTCATCTTTCTGTTTCTGGTGGCTGCTGCTCTTCCTTGGCATACAGCTCCATCACTCCAGTCTTTCTGTTTCCAATAGCTGCTGCTATTCCTTGGTAAACTGCTCCATTATTCCACCCTTTAAGGACTGTCTTAGGCTTCTTTCTGCTCAGTGCTCTCATCTCCTCTTGTGTGTGTAGTCAATCTTTCTGCCTCTTGGGTGTCAGGACTCTTGTAATTCTCTTTAGGGTCTATTTGAATAATCTGAGATAGATCCATGTCAATATTTGTAGTTTAATAACATATTCAAAGCTCCTGTTTCCATCTAAGGTCACATTTACATAGTCTGGGTGCCAGAATCTCTTTCCTTAGTGGGACCATTATTGTTTCAAACAACTCATGTTTCCTGATTCAAGGGATAGCATTTAGTGAGGAAAATAATAAATTCAAAGGTATTAGTTTTGATGGAGAAAGCACATGAAGTTGTTAGAAAGTTTAATATAGAAAGGTAAATATTTCAATGTTGGATGTTGTAGAGACCTTTATAAGCAATAATAAAAATTTAAAAAAAAATATATGAACATGCCCAGGATCAGAGGAGCAGAGGTGAGGAGGACACAATGTCTGTCCCAACATCAGGAGTAACTGGGACCAGGCACGCAGGAACTCCACCAACCCAGTGGCATTGGTTCCTTCCAGTCTGTCTAGGCTGGTGCCCTGAGCAGAACTTGAGCATAAATTCTGCACAACACCCAGAGGAAGCTCCCCTCCCAGGTGTTCTAACAAGCCCAGGATCAGAGGAACGGAGCCAGTCCCACAACACCTAGAGGAAGCTCCACACCCAGGTGCTCCAACATGTCCAGGATCAGAGGAGCAGAGTTGAGGAGGTTACACAACCTCTGTCCCAACACTGGAAGTAACTGGGACCAGTGGGATCCAGGCAGGCAGGAACTCCTCCAGCCCAGTGGCACTGGGTCCTTCCAGTCTGTCTGGGCTGGTGCTCTGAGTAGACCTTGGGGGCAAATTTTGCAGCCAGTCCCACAACACCCAGAGGAAGCGCCACTCCCAGGCACTCTAAGGGACCCAGGATCACAGAATCACAGGATCCCAGAAACAGCTTGACTCTGAGGATTTCTGACACAACCAGGATCACAGGAAGGATAGGCACCAGGCAGATTTAGCCAGGGCAGGTAGTACTAGAGATAACCAGATGGTCAGAGGCAAACCTAAGAACAAAAACAACAGAAACCAAGGTTACTTGGCATCATCAGAACCCAATTCTCCCACCATAGCAAGTCCTGGACACACCAACACACCAGAAAAGCAAGATTCAGATCCAAAAATCACTTCTCACAATGATGATACAGGACTTTAAGAAGGACATAAATAACTCCCTCAAAGAAGTATAGGAGTGCACAGATAAACAGCTAGAAGCCTTTAAAGAAGAAACACAAAAATCCCTTAACTACAGGAAAACACAATCAAACAGGTGAAGGAAATGAACAAAACCATTCAGGATCTAAAATTGAAAATAGAAACAATAAAGAAATCACAAAGGGAGACAACCTTGGAGATAGAAAACCTAGGAAAGAGATCAGGAGTCATAGATGCAAGCATCACCAACAGAATACAAGAGATAGAAGAGAGAATTTCAGGGACAGAAGACACCATAGAAAACATTGACACAACAGTCAAAGAAAATGCAAAAAGCAAAAAATCCTAACACAAAACATCCAGGAGATCCAGGACACATTGAGAAGACCAAACCTAAAAATAATAAGGTATAGAAGAGAATGAAGATTCCCAACTTAAAGAGCCAATAAATATCTTCAACAAAATTATAGAAGAAAAAAAACTTCTCTAACCTAAAGAAAGAGATGCCCATGGACATACAAGAAGCCTACAGAATTCCAAATAGACTGGACCAGAAAAGAAATTCCTCCTGTCACATAACAATCAAAACACCAAATGCATTAAACAAAGAAAGAATTTTAAAAGCAGTAAGGGAAAAAGGTCAAGTAACATATGAAGGCAGGCCTATCAGAATTACACCAGACTTCTCACCGAAGTCTATGAAAGCTAGAAGATTCTGGGCAGATGTCATACAGACCCTAAAAGAACACAAATGCCAGCCCAGGCTACTATACCCAGCAAAACTCTTAATTACCATAGATGGAGAAAACAAGATATTCCATGACAAAATGAAATTTATACCATATCTTTCCACAAATCCAGCCCTACAACGGATAATAGATGGAAAACACCAACATTCAGGAGCGGAACTGCACTCTAGAAGAAGCGAGAAAGTAATCTTTCAATAAACCCACACAAAACTAACTCCACCTCTAACAACAAAAATAACAGGAAATAGCAATTACATATTAAGACTAAGGTCTTAATATGAAAATTAATATTACCAACATATCCTAATTGATTGAAATCCAAAAATATGAGGAATTAAAAATTTGTTGGCTGTCATTTGTTGTTGGTCTCTCGAGAAATGAGTCCAATATTGTACAATCCATATTTACTTTCTGCTTATTTGTACATGACAGTGTCTTGCTGGGTTCCACATAATGGTCTTGAAATCAGGCTTCTCCTGTCTCAGCCTCTCTATTAGTAGGATTGTTTATTTGATGTTTTTACACTATACTATGGTTTTCAGAACAGCTTACATATTTCAAAAGTTTATACAGCCAAAAGAAACAGACAATTAACTTGGGAGGTGGCTTGTAAGAGAACAACCAAGAGTGAGACTGAATGCTTTGCTTGATGTTTGTAACTATTGTATCAAGTTTGAAGAAGTTACTCTTTCTCTGAGATGAATGCTTTTCAAAATCATCACAGCCAATGAGCCAGATTCTTACCCTCACCTAATGTCTGTGCCACCTTCCAAGCAGAACCATTGTTCATTGAAACAGTGAATTACTTCATGGATAGACCATCTTAATACACACACCATTTCTTAAATGAATGTAACCTGTTTCCTGTGGAACTAAACTCTCAGCTTAGCTACGAAGGAGATAAAATCCTTTGGTGATATGAGGGTCATTGAAATATAGCCTTATTACAATGAACTCCAATGTCTAAAAATTGTTCTTTTTTTTTTAAAGATTTATTTATTTATTATATGTAGGTACACTGTAGCTGTCTTCAGATACCCCAGAAGAGAGCATCAGATCTCATTACAGATGGTTGTGAGCCACCATGTGGTTGCTGGGATTTGAACTCAGGACCTTTGGAAGAGCAGTCAGTGCTCTTAACCACTGAGCCATCTTTCCAGCCCTAAAAATTGTTCTTATTTTGGGCTTGTACCACAGTAAGAGCCAAGATTTTAAGCTCTACTAAAACCAAACCAACCAAACAAAAAGACTTTATCTATTTATATTCATTTAAAAAAATATTAATAGTGATGTATTATTTTAAAATATACAGTTAATATTTTTGGACTTGTTTCAAATTTATATTGAGACAAATATATATATTTTCAGTATTGCTGTAGACAAGCATCTACATAAGAAGATTGTTGTTTTATATCAAACAATTTTTATAATACTCATTTTTATTATTATAATATTTTATAAATTTTAAAGAATATGACAAATTAAAAGAAAATGAAAAGTATTGCAGGTATTGAAGGAGGGGTCTCTGGGAGGAGTTGGGGTACAAAGGGGAAACAAGAATGTAATGTAAGTCTATTTACTTAAAATATGTTTTTAAATGTTAACAAATTCAGATAAATTGAAACATATCTTTTCTCATCATAATGTAATAAAACCTAAATCTACAAGGAGATAGGAATGGATCGATTTGCATTTTTCTACATGCTAATTGCCAGTTGAGCCAGCACCATCTGTTGAAAATGCTGTCTTTTTTCCACTGTATGGTTTTAGCTCCTTTGTCAAAGATCAAGTGACCATAGGTGCGTGGGTTCATTCATGGGTCTTCAATTCTGTTCCATTGATCTACCTGCCTGTCACTGTACCAATATCATGCAGTTTTTATCACAATTGCTCTGTAGTACAGCTTAAGGTCTGGGGTTGTGATTCCACCAGAGGTTCCTTTATTGTTGAGAATAGTTTTGGCTATCCTGGGTCTTTTGTTATTCCAGATGAATTTGCAAATTGCTCTTTCTAAGTCTGTTAAGAATTGAGTTGGAATTTTGATGAGGATTGCATTGAATCTGTAGATTGCCTTCGGTAAGATGGCCATTTTTACTATATTAAAAGGAGGAGAGGACCTCGGCCCTGTGAAGGTTCTGTGCCCCAGTATAGGGGAATGCCAGGGCCAATAAGTGGGAGAGGGTGGGGTGCCAGGCATGGGGAGGGGGGAGGCCACAGGTGTTTGTTCTTGTTGTTTTTATTTGTTTGTTTGTTTTTTGGAGGGGAAACTGGGAAAGGAGAAATTTACATGTAAATAAAGAAAATACCTAATTAAAAAAAAAAAACCAAAAAACCTATACTCAACAAAACTGGAAAAAAAAAGAAAGATGATGTAAGTAAATACTATTGCAGATCTGTGGCTATGTGTGGATTTATGTAACTATATACTTATGTGAATATAAAATGCAAAGTATATTTCCTGCCAAATAAATAAATAAATAAATAAATAAAACCCTAAACCTATAAAAAAAGAAAAAATTATGACTTTATTTCATGATTATGAAGTAAAACTAATAGCAAGTACCTGAAAGAAAAAAAAAGCCTTTTCAGCCAACTGTGTTTCTAAGTTTGTTCTTATTAATTGCTATTTTTTATTTGTGATGAGCAGGCAGCAAATCATACCATGTAGAGAAGAAATTATTTGAGTGCCTTCAGAAAAAGGTGAATGTACCCACATTGGCAGGTCCTGGTGACAAGGTCTTTTTCTGAGAATTGGAGATAGCAGCCTTGAATTCAATTCAACTTTTCAATTAAACTCAAAATGCATTTATTGAGAGACCAGTAACTGCCAGGCACTGGGCTCCGTTTTGCAAATAGAAAGATAAATTATATCCCATGCGTGTCCTCTGAGACCTCACAGTTTAGCTTAGGAGAGGGAATGGCTGTAAACAATTAGGAAAAGAAAACAACACAGTGTGCGTTGGGGGAGGACTGCGATAGAGGTGCTGAGATAGAGGTGCAAATGGAAAAGAGGAGACCAGAGCAAAGTGCCTGATATTCAGGGGTGATTTAATACATATTCAAATGAAAAGACCCACCCCCACCATCTGGAGAATAAGCTGTTCTTACCTCCTGTCTCAAGTATTGGGCAGCCTGAGCAATGGTCCCAGGTGCCACTTTTATCCTCACATTCTCCAAACAGGAGACCGTGTGTCATCTCTGCCTACAACCTCTAGTTGCAACTGAGCTGGCTGGAAATGAGAGCTCATTCTGAGCCCGGCCCTTCCATTCCAGGCCCTGTCTATCTTTTGGTCCTTGATCCAGGCACACAAGTCTGGACCACTCTAGAATCTCTGAGTTCTTTCCGCCCCAGGCCCCGTGTTTTGCACTTTCTGTGGCTCTAACCTGTCTTCTCTCCATCCAAGTTTCTACTCTGGTGTCCCTGTGGAGAGAATACACCTTTATAAGGGGGCACTTCCAATGAATCATTCCCAAAATGATGTCTTCAGTTTTCTTTCTTCCACCCTCCCTTGAGACGCAATTTCCCAGAGGCAGGGACCTTGTTAAACTTGTGCAGGATCTTATCCCTGGTGCCTCTCACATAATAGAAGGACATTCTGGCACCTGGGATGGGATGAAAATTCAAAACTCCCTCAGCACTTTGGTGGAAGAATTTCCAAAAATAAAACAACAATAACCAGCATTATTCCAAGGTCTAGTATCCTAGGCCTGGGTGACCGTACCCTCCAAGCCTGTACACAAACTTAGGAGTTAACGCTATCAAGCTCATTGTGCACAGTCGAAAAGGTTTTATAAAGGACAATTTTAGTGTCCTGTTCTTTCCAGACTCATAGGCTTGAGTTAGAATTATGACACAAGAATAAAAATGGCCTTAGCGAAGTACAGCAGTACTTTAAAATAACAGCAGTCCAGAAGAAAATCCTGGTAACCTGAATTCAGCTACATCCTTTCCATCCTTCTCTGGGTTCTATTTTCTGCACCTCAAAGACAACATACCTGTAGTTTCTTTGCAACCGGAGAAAGTCATGGTAAAATAAATGGGTCTTGGTAGCTTAAACATGGTCAGTGGTCAGTATTCGCTGTTCATTGGTCTCTGGGTTCTGTTTTGTCTGAGCACCTAGTCTCTTTTTCCTTTGAGTTATCACCTGCACATCAAACCAGTATCTTCTGTATGCCAGTCATATTAAATTAGAGGTTAAACTGCAGAAGCTCCTTTGGGCAAAGGCCAGGCTTCTTTGATAAAAGCTTCTGGCATTCAAAGCCGAAGCAGCAAACAACAGAAGAGGTTGGCGAAGCTGAACAAATGGCCTTAATTGGCCATTAAGTGTGGACTGTGTGGAGAATATTGCCTAACCCTGCAATGGGGCGTCTACCTTGTTGGAGGAGGTTCCCGTGGTGGTCAGACTTCTGATGAATGCCACCTACTTCCTGTCTCATTAAAAACTTCCTCGGGATGTTGTCATGGTGAATACCTATATAAAGAGATGTATATGGCTTGCATTTTATTCCTCTGATTCTTCAACTTAATCAAGCTTAATTGTTATATATTTGCCTAATGAAAAAACATTTAAAACTTTTTTTTACTTAAATTTTTTTACATAATTTACATACATCTCTGGGTGAAGATGTTTGAAGCTTGTTTAAACCAGTAGAGCATAAAATAGTGGGCTATAATTATTATGTAAATAACATGGAGGAACAGAACCAGAAGTTCTTTTGTGACTAGAATAAGACACGCAGGGTTCAGGCAGGTCGCTGAAGGGACACAGGACACTGGGAAAGAGAGCCATTTTGATTCTACCATTGTAGCTCAGCTCTGAAGGAGTTTTGAGTCAGGGACACCCATATAAAAGCCACTGTGTATGGGCTACTGTCATCATAGATTATAGCATCCTTCAGTCCTATGATCAGCTCCTCTGGAGTGAAGCAGCCATATGTTCAGGTTGCTAAAGAGGACAGAGGGGCTCTGCAGATATCCAGTAGCCTTGTGGCTGTCCAAGGACACCAGAATTTATGAGGACAATGGAAACACGGGTATACTTTAAACAAAACAGAATATTGCCATTAGCCAGGCTATATTCAGAATTCTGAAGTTCTCAGAGATAAAAAATGTTGTTGAATTCTCTATCTCTAGTGTCTGAGACATGCTACCAATTACACTGATATTAACTAGTGGGATCAGTATGAGCAGTATTAGATGCTCAGCACTTGCATTCTTTGCACCTTAATACCTGGATGGTTCTATAGTCCAGACTTTCACTTTCAGAAGCTTAAAGGTGTCAGAACTTACCATACGAAAACTTTCATTTATATTCATTACTAAAAACTGGTGCAGCAGAAAGGATAGTGTTCTGGCTTTCATACCCCCATTCCTGAAGCAGTCAGGAACGCCATGGAGCCCACCAGCAGGCACATCCCAGTGCATCCAAGCACTGGGTGCCCGTGACACACAAACACAAAGGCACCTCTTATAAAGTACAGCATGTTAATCTGGGCCATGGGTTCTGCAAGCAGAATAGGAGTTGGATTTTGGTTCTGATTAGTTCCATATATATTGCCCCCCACAACAGCCTTATTGGAACAATCTGAAGAGGGCCTCCTGGAGGGGTTCTGTACTTTGGAATCATTTTAGCTGTGCATGGACTCTGAGTGAATAAAGGTCTCTGTTACTCGGTTTCCCTTATTAACATCAGTTTAGAACTGACTTGTTAGAATTGCGCATTTATCACAACCAATGAACTCCCTGTGGTATGGTATTATTAAACACCATAGGTTTTGTTTGAGTGCCCCTTCCCTCTTCTAAGATCCTGTCTGGCATTCTATATTGCATTTGGCTGTCAGGTCCCTTTATACTCCTCTTGGCTGTGACAACTTCTTTCTGTCTTCTTTTCTTTTTTTTTTAAGATTTATTTTTAATCTTATGTACACGAGTGCTCTATCTGCATGTACAACTGCGTACCAGAAGAGGGCATCCGATCCCATTACAGATGGTTGTGAGCCACCATGTGGTTGCTGGGAATTGAACTCAGGACCTCTGAAAAGCAGCCAGATCTCTTAACCGCTGGGCCATCTCTCCTACACTGGCTGTGACCATCTCTTCAGCTTGCATTTGTTTTCATGACTTTGACAATTCTGTGGAAATTAAACGGGTGTAGGATAGAATGTCCTTGTTCTGGAGTTTGTGTGATATTTGTCTCATTATTAGGTGGGGTGTTGGGTTTGGGGAAGGAAGATCAGGGAGGTTCATCCCATCATTCACAGGCACATACTCCGAACATAATTTATGACAACCAATGTGGACTTTGACCTCCTGCCTGAGGCTGCCACGGTCAGTTTCTCACTGGTCAAGCTGCTTCCTCCCCTGGCCTACTGCATGATTTGAAAGGTGCTCACCATGCAGAGCCCACAGAATGCAGCCTGTCATTTGCTCCACTTTTGGTAGAGTAGCGACACGCTTTGTAAGGACTCTGGCCTCTTTGCAAATGCTGCAGTATTCAATTACTTGTTCATGTCAGTGTGGACCCATGGCTATTTCTATACTTTGGTTAATATTGTGAGAATCCTTCATTATGATGCTGAAATTATGTTACCTTTGGCCATTGGGAACTTTCTCAGTTGGCCCGTATGCCTGCCTGGCATATAGACACCCCTCTGAACTTTCTTACATACCCGGAAGCATAAGATGCTGCAGGCTAGTGTTGAATATTCTCTTTTCTCTCCTTCCTGTACAGGAAAGGTTCTTTTCATTAAAGAATGGCATTAGAAACTAAATGTTGCTAGGACTAGTAGGTAGTTTCCTTCAGATGCCCTAAGGCAATAAAGAAATGTATACATGGATACTAACCTGTCTACATATACATATCTGTCTGTCTGTCTATCTGTCTGTCTATCTATACATTCATACATCTATTCTATTTATAGCCATTTGTGTCTAGAGTAAGGTAAAGCTGAGTTTTTATTTACAGCTCCAATCCTAGCTCATAACTGCAGTCTAGCCTCTTTCTCCTGTGTCATTCTAACAGTGAGAAACTCATTAATTGCTTGATACTATTATATATGTATGGCAGGACCAGAATATTTTACTTCAGCTTCCATGGAAAAGAACTTGAGTTTAAAACTATAGTCCAGTACTACTGGATAGCTCAGTTTGCCTTTAGTCTCACAGACCCTGTTTGTTTCCATAAATATTCAGGTCAGCTCCTTTCTCCTTTCCACTTTCATGAGATATTTTACACATTAATTTATACACACACACACACACACACACACACACACACACATACACACACACACACACACACACACACACACACACACATATATATATATGTATATATATTCTCTTGTCAGTCTGCATTCATTTCTGGCACTCCCCAATGGGGGACTGTTTATTAGCCAAATTGATCTTATGTTCATTAAAAGATGGCTTACATGATGCTTCTGAAAGTAGATATTTTTATTTTAATGACTATGCATTTAATATTACTAGAAAAGTACATTATTACCTACCAAATGATAGTGTTATAAATGCTATTAATTAGGACAAAGATATATGTATTTTAACAACTAAATCAATTCAGGAAACCCGATGGGAAATTGTGAATGGCTCTGGTTTGGGACATTTACCCACAAGGGCCATATATACTCTGCTGTCTATTTATGCACTGTACCTTCAAAGTCTAACTTTCTCTTTAGATCCTCAAAGTATGTCATCCTTGACATTTCAAAATGATAAAATGACTCATGTGTGTATCTGCGTCTCTCATACATTCATCTTTGTATATGTGTGTACAGAATCTTGTGTAAATAGCAATGCTTCTATCTCTAGTCTCATACGGCTGTATTCTACACGGGCCAATTAAGTCAGACTTTTTGAAGTCAGGGCCCCTTGTTGTTGAGTCTTGGTTAGTTAGCTCAAATAGAATAGCTCAAAGAAGGAATCTTTTTCAAATAAAAATATTTTGTGTAGTTTTAGTCCATTTGATGGCTATTAACATCAGAATCTTAAGTGAGATATTGTAGTTCAATTTTTAGGAATATCTTTTTGATAAAAAATGAAATGTAGGGAAATGTAGGTAAAATTTGAAAACGGAGACAGGACTCTTATCATTATTTAAAAGTAAAAATTGCAACTCATCCAAAAGTCCAATACTAAGAAACCATTAAAATAAAATATGCTAAATATTAGCAACAGAATATTCTTCAAGTCTTGCAAGCCAAAATTATAAATGATGTTAAAAAAAACCCTCATACTATCATTTAAAAATAGACCATTATAAAGTTCTGTAAGTGGTATGAGTCATAGGTTGGTAAAAATATATAAAATGCAGATTGACACCAAGTGTTCCAAAGTGAGATACAGGGTTACCATAGAATTGTGTTCTGCCCCAGGATACAGACCCAGAGGGCCAGCTCCAGATTTCACCCCTTCTTTCTTGCTGTCCTCAAAAGACTTTTTATAAAATTTCTTCCAATCATCCATTATGAAACAGAAGTTATAATATGATGGGAACTATCTTTTTATATATTCACACACACACACACACACACACACACACACACACACACGTGTTAACAGGGCATATGGGTAATTTCGTATAGTTGGTGGATATAAGCATTGTTCATTATAATGGTGATAGTGGTAACAAAGCTGATATGTTAGTGGAATAAGTCTTATATGTTAACTTACATTTTCAATTTTTTTACATCGAACAATACTTTTCATTTAGAAGAAGGTTAGCTTAATCCCCAACACAAACGCTGGGAAGTCATGTTTACTGTACCAAGTATTAGTGTCAGATAGCAATCACTGGATATAAGTCCAGCTATAAGATAAGAGTGAACTGTGTTCTTACAGCAAACAAATGCACAGAGCTTGAACCAGGTATGGAACATTTGAACCCCCCGATTACTTCCCAGATCTGCCATCTGGGGCAGTTTTCATATTAGCTTTAATTCCTATTATAAGCATTGAGTGAGTTTGGAATCAAGTCTTTATTTTTGTGTTTCAAACTTCACTGTTGTACCTGCTGTCTTTCTTAAATAAAAACACTGCTGCCATTCATCAGAACAACTTGGCAAAAGCAGGAAATAGCAAGTGACAAGCAGAGAACACTAATTGTAGCTAGGATAGAGCAAGTAATAAGAAAATGAAAAGATATTTGTTTTCAGTAAACCCAAAGAGAAAATTCCAGTTAAAGACTGATTAAAATGCCAAGAGAGAAAATGTTATTTTCAAGAAGAAAATATATAAAAGATTTGGAAAGCATGATCCTTCCAGAACAGATCTTAACTTGTAACATACTACCAGGACATTTTTAATATGCCATGCTGTCTACTGAGTTATTGTTGCTGGCTGTAAATTTTTAATAAATGATATAAAGCATGATAACTTGATATTTTAATCAAGAGACATTATTAGAATGACTTAAAATCTAAGCTTTGTTCCACTTAGTGTATTAAAATAATTTTTTCAAATACATCAATTATGATTGTCAGAGTAAGTGGAAAATAATTTATTTAGGAGAGAACCTCGTTGTTAATACTCCGTACCCACTGACTCACAGATGATTAATACTTTATAAACCAGCTGCAGGCAGCCTCAGAAGAGCCATCTCATTATTGGTCCGTTTTTGTGTTTGTCCTTTTTGAAGGAACTGATTAGCCAGCCAATTAAGAGCCTTCTCCTTAAAGGGCTGTAGCTCGGGTTCGGAAGGGGTGCTCCTTCCATTGAATCTTTTGCTTCAGTCACCTATTTTGAACTTCAGAACTAAGAATAAAAGGGAGAGAGCTTTCTCTGTCTTTGGTCTTTTCAGCGTTGATTAAAAATATGTCTGAGGTTTAGATGAAGTCTAAAGGAGAAAGATAACACTCATGCATCGGTCACCTCTCTTGCTGTTGTAACAAAATGTCTTCCGAAACGACAGAAGAAACAGCTTATTTTGGCTCACAGTTGAAGAGTACAGTCCATCACAAATGAGAAAACCTGGTGGCTGGAGATTTAACTGGTCACATTCCAGTTAAAATGGATGGTTAAAATCAGAAAAGGGGACTGTTGGGGGCACAGGATGGAGAGAGTGTGGCAGATGAGTGACAGCTGATACTCAGCTCATTTTCTCCTTTGTATTCAGTCCAGAGCCTCAGCCCAGGAAATGTTGCTGCCCACAGAGTGGATCTTCCCTCCTCAATTAACCCTATTTAGAAATTCTGACATAGAATGCCTGGGTATTGGTCCTGTCAAGTAGATAAATACTAATTATTATATCTTGCTTCAACAAAGTCCTCTAGTGTGTGCTTTCTTAAAATGTAGTGTTTAACCTTGTTTTCCTCTGAATCCAAATGCCTAAAATTTTGTCTGGCATATAGTAGATGATCAATAAATGCTTGTTTAACAAATAAATGAAGACTTACTAAGGTGTTAGTATATAATAGTAAGAGAATGTGGTTCTTCTGTTTAGGCAGTTCCCAAACTAGGAGAGAAAAAGACACAAAAGCAGATAAATCTAAGCTAGTCTGTGCTGAATTATTAAAGTGCAGACATAGGAAGAGGGCAAGACAAAGACAGTTCTCTCTCCAGTTGGCAGCTTGGGTTGGAGCAGAGCAATCTTCCTAGAGATGAGGTCACAAAAGTTTCATAGACTTGCCAGGAACTCAACAAGCCACAAGGAAGGCTTTAGGCCAAAGCACAGCATATGGAAAGATGACTCTGGAAGAACATTTTCTGTTAAAATATAACAACATTTATAAAATCTATGCTTTTTTGAGACTTCATAATCAATAGTTTCAAATGGAAAAATGAGAAAACTTAGGGAAAGATGGGAGTTAGAAGGAGAATCTGAGTGTGCAGAAGTTGAAATGTTGAAGAAACTGAGGTTTGCCTGTACCAAGTTGTTCACAGTCATATGGATGAGCATGGGTAGAGTTTGGGAGCCTTTTCCCTACAGTGTTAGCATACCCACTGAGACTGTGCTGTGACAGCTAGTGTGGGCTGTTGGCCTCACCTCTGTCTTTCATTGAATTAGCAGACTCAAGGAATCGAGTCAGTTTTTAAAGGTGTCTTTGGTGACGATGAAATCCAAAGGATCCTGTGTGATTTGGATCACTTTCTAGAATCTTAGTTTGCTTCTACTTGGTTATTGTTTGTTCGTTTTGGTTTTTGTTGTTGTTGCTGTTTTTTTATAGCTCCTTGTACTACTTGCCCATTCATTCATTCATTCATTCATTCATTCATTCAGTCCATGGCTCAGGCTTACAGATGGCACATTCTATGCTACATACTAATTCATAGCCCTCTGCACGGGCTTCATTGCAGGAACCTGTGAGAAGCCACTGTCTCTAACCTCATTTTCCACAGGTTCACTGAAATTGTAATTCAACTCAAATCTTACTTATAGAATATCTCTTTAATTTATGAGCTTTACGAGCGAACAGAGTACTTCTTACTGAGAAATACTGGAGTTTCCCCAAGGCAGGAACCCTCTTATTTGGAGACTTTTAGGTGTACGATGTCTGATCTTTCTGCTTCATCTTATAGATTGCAGAGGTTTCAATCACCGTTAAGACTTTTACTTATAAACCTGGTTCTCAAAGCCTTAGTCTTTGGGGAATGTGGAAAAATAGGAGTTCAATTTCATTATTTATCAAGAGGAGATGTTGACTCTCACGTGCATGGATGTTGACTTGGTCAAAGATTGCATTCTCTGTTCTAGTTGATAAGTACTCCTTGAACTCAAAGCAGATCTTTAATTCTGAGAATACCACTGGTTGCCATGTCATAAATGAATCTACCTAGGCTGTAGCCACAGAGAAACAGTAATCTCCCTCCTTTTCCTGTCAGCCCCCTGTTGCCTTTAAACGATGTTTTATCACTGTAATTTACACATTCTGGATGTTTCAACATACATTTGTCCTCCAGTGTTTATGCATACGTCACTGCTTTTAAGACTCACACATTGTTTTCATGTATCCAGATACTACAGCCTTTTATAACTACATAATTTCTTCCTAGCTTATGTTCTCTGACCACCTACATTTTCACAACCTTGGATTAGCTATGTTAAAAAAAAAAAAAAAAGCAAATGACATGTGTCAAGCTGTTCATAATAGCCCAGGGCAAGACTCATGGAAGACGGGGTTCAAGCAAATCAGCCATCCCAGACAATCCAGTGTTCTAGGCATGCGCACTCTAACAAAGCTACAAGGAAAATCACACATATGCGAATAAAACGTGTACTTGCTGAACCGTAAGTTTCAGAAGTACCAGCAATGGTGGAAGGTGGGGCATCTGCCACTTCTTTGTCCTTTATCCAGAGCCCATGCTTGTTGTAACTCTTGGGTAGTTTCTCACCTATGGTCTTTTCGCATCAGAATACATGTCTCCAGGGTTTATGCAGCAGGGCTTTTGGGCTGCCTTGCTTGTCATGCCTACAGGAGCCACCAGTGAGGTGAACAAGAAAGTTGCCTCTGTCCCCTGAGTGGGCTACCCACTTCTGTCTCCATTCCTCCTGGGGCATCCTCCACCAGAAACTGATATTCCTGGAGTCCACACAGGAAACAATCCTTAAGCCTTAATGTTCTGAAATTGCCCCTGGTCAATTATGTCAACCCTAGTGGCTTCTGTCCTCACATTCTGAGTCCCAGTCTACAGTACAGCAACGTGCCAATGTGTAGGTTCCTTCTTTCCTTCTAATCCCTTCTCTTTCTATCCTAGAAAACTGCCTTTGATCTGGATTTAGGGTGAAGTGGGGCTGGAAAAACTGGTTCAGACTAAAGTGCTTTCTGTCCAATTCTATCCATTATATTCTAAGTCTTTCTAGACCTTTGATTTCAACATTTGAAACACAGGCTTTTAAGAAAACCCCCAAATCATTTGCTCTCCAGCTATTATATATCTTAAGGTATAAAACCTAAGAACTTTAAAATCAAAAGTTGAGCTGAAATAAGATGAAAGGTATTATTTGGGAGTGTGTTGGCTAGTTTTATGTCAACTTGACCTAATCTGGTGTCACTGGAGAGGTGGGAGCCTCAATTGAGAAAAACCTTCAATAAGATCAGGATCTAGAAAGGCCTACAGGGCATATTCTTAATTGATTGATGGGGGGAGGGCCCAGGCCATTGTGGGTGGAGTCATCCCTATGCAGGTGGTCAGGGATTCTATAAGAAAGCCTGCTGAGTGAGCCCTGGGGAACAAGCTGGTAAGTGCTTTCCTCATGTCACAGTCATTGCAGGCATAGTGACCCCAACTACGACAGTGAGGAAACCAAAACCTAGTTGATACCGAAGGAGAGACAAAGTCTTGTCTTTACACGAGGTGCCTGTGTATCTACCTGTCAACTATCTACAAATAGTCACTGGATGGGGGGACATGTCAGGCTTAAGCTGTGATCAGAAAATAGTTCTGGGAAGTCAGTTCTCACCTCTACCATGCAGGCTGGCTATTGTGCTTATAGCCTTCCAGGCGATTCCCCTTCTTTCATCTCACCATAGCAATGTTGGAATCACAGATATGAGCCACTGCATCTGGCTTTTTACATGAGTTCGAGAGATCCAGCTCTGCTCATTAGGTTTGTGCAACACTTAATTTGTACTCACTGAGCCATCTTTCCAGCCCTGTATTTTAAAAGAAAAAAAGGGAAAAAAAAACAAAACAAAACCTTTCAGTCTACATCAAATATAGTATTAGTCTGAGTCATCAAATTCAAAGAAAGGCAGCTGGGCAGTGGTGGCACACGCCTTTAATCCCAGGACTTGGGAGGCAGAGGCAGGTGGATTTCTGAGTTCGAGGCCAGCCTGGTCTACAGAGTGAGTTCCAGGACAGCCAGGGCTACGCAGAGAAACCCTGTCTCGAAAAACCAAAAAAAAAAAAAAAAAAAAAAACCAAGAAGAAAGGAAGAAAGGCTTTTAGGGAGGGTTTGCTTCCTTTCTTTCATCTGTTTTGTTATTTTTTGTTTTTGTTGTTGTATTGTTTTTTGTTTTGTCTTGATTTAAACTGGAATTTGAAATCCTCTTGCCTCTGCTCCCAGAGTGCTGGGATTACAGGCATGTGGGATTACAGGCATGTGGAATTACAGGCATGTGGGATTATAGGCATGTGGAATTACAGGCATGTGCCACTCTACCTGGTTGAGCTTTATGTTCTGAATGAGTTTGTTCTAATGATAACCGTGATGTATTTTATTACATTTTTTTATTCCACTGCTCCAAGTTTTCTTTCTCTGCAGCTCATGGGTTGGTTGGTCACCATTATTTTCTGTGAATAGACAGTGTTCCTTTAGAGAAGGCATCAGAGCAGTGCCTTGGATTCCCAGAAGGTGCAGCCAGAAAGGAGGTTATTGTAGTGCTTAGCATGATTCTATTGAAGTGTGGCTTCATCTCCTGTACAGTTGAACATTAAACATCTAAGTGATGGCTTTGTTAATGAGAAGTTAAAGTCGAAGCAGTTGGAGGCTGACCTTAAATCCCCATTCACAATTCTTGTGGGTCTCACTGAGACATCCACACTTGCACCAGAAGGCGACATCATGTAAAGCTTTTTTTGAGGTTAGTGCCACAAACAGACACTTTCATTTATGAGATATGGGTCATTGATGATATTTAAGGTGTTCCTACCCTGACATGAGGGCAATAAGAACTGCCCTACTTTTCTTTATAAACCCTACTTTGTCCACAAATAGATCACAGACATTACTTGAAAGGACTTGGGAGGCTAAGTTAAGGAATGTGTATATTTTTAACGGAAAGGAATAAACTGGAACTAAGGTTCAGACAATGCAAAACATTTTAAATTCATGGCACAGCGTATTTACCTTTTGAGGTGTGAGATCTGAGCCTTCTGTTGTCGTCAAGTTTATCCTCTGAATCAGTGACACATGCCCCAATAAACATCAAGTGACAGATCCTAGTCACTATCCAACACAGGGTTCCTGGAGCAGGTCCAATCCACGGTCACAGAAGCTGTGTAAATAAACTCTGCTGGGCAGGTCATGTACAGAAAGTGAATTAGACTAAGACATCAAGACAGCTCCTGAACGCACTGCTGTAGCTGAACAGATGGCTAGCAAGAGGAGTCCTTAAAGGAGCCATTGGAACACAATTCCAAGTGATGTCTCATATCCTTTGATAGTTGGAGTGTGCCAGGAGTAAACAGATCATGAGGGTGTGTTAACACTTAGAAAGGAATGATCACTCTCGGAGATGACACAAGCAGATCATAAGCTCTTCTTGTTTTAAAAAGGGTAATGGGTACAGGGCATGACTGAAGTTTAGGCACCAGGGAAGAGGACAGTGACCTTCAGGACATATCCTCGGTCAGAGGTGAAATCTAGCCAGCCATTTGTCATGCCCTTTCTCTAAACCTAACTTGTGATCACGCCAGGAGAAACATGTGTGTGCTCAAGACAAGTGTGTACTCTGATGGTTGTCTGTGCTGTCCATTTGATCCAGAGACTTATCTAAGTCCTCTTTACACATCTCTGTTTGTATGTTCTATCCATTATTAAGAAGGAAATAAAAGCTTATTTGCATGTTGTTGTGTCTTTCCTCTATGCTGTCAGCATTCACTTTGTTTTTTAAAATTTTTATTAAGTTTTCATATAATATATTTGGGGGCTCCAACGACCCTTTCCCAGGGGTCACATATCAGATATCCTGCATATCAGTACATAGCCTACATAGCAGTGGCAAAATTACAGTTATGAAGTGGTGAACAAACATAATGTCCAGATTGGGGTTTGCCAGAGCATGAGGAACTGAATGAAAGGCTCACAGCCTTAGGAAGGTTGGCAGCCACTGCTCCAAGGAAACAGTGTCTTCCAGACAAATCAGACTGATCCACATATGAACTCAGAGAGCTGGCGACCTCAAATACAGGACCCACACAGGTTCAAACAGGACAAAACAGCACGCAGACAAGGGGAAGTAGACACAGAGTTCCATTCCTAGCTAAGAAGCTATTTGTACCTGCTGGAAAATGGAAAATCCATTTTGGCTAATGAATAACACTGGGTTTATCAACCATACTTCAGGGCAGGCCCCATGCCTGGTAACACTTGGCCAACACACACACACACACAAAAAAGTCGATTCCATGGTTTTTGTTTTGTTTTGTGCATGTACTTTTTGTTTTGTTTTGTTTTTTGTTTGTTTTGGCATTTTGTCACATCTTAAGAGTCCCATGTTTCTCGTGAGGCACTGCATCTTCTATCATGTCAACAATAAGAATACTTGACTAGAAGGAGACAGGTGTGGTCAAGTACTTCCTACCTCAGAAGGAGGGGCAAAGGCACTTACAAACGATGAGCAGGCACAGCTGTGACCTTGAGAGCCAACTAGATAACATTCAGGAATGCTCCATCCTACACAGATCCCGAATATGCCCAGTGAGAGAAAGGGCAATTCAAAGCTGTTCAGATGTAAATATTATGTTGAGAGCATTGACTGGGAGCTTCAATTTTCAAAATGATACTGTTGATCACCTACTTGACATTGCAGCTCCCTTCCTACTCCCTTAGAGTCTATATTTTGTTCAAGCATCCACTTCTCACCCACAGGCCCTGGGGAAGGTGGCATCTTCCCTGATCTGAGAGTAAGTTCCTGATAGTATGAGTAGGCCTCCTGCTAGAAGTTGCTGGGAAGAGGCCAAACTAGGTCTGGCCAATGAGACCTTTGGACCCTGTCTGGGAGTTTTAGGAAGAGACTTCTTTGTTTTATTTATTTATTTATTTATTTTTTATTTTTTTATTTTTAAACTTTTAATGGATTATGATGAGAAAAGTTACATGATTTCAGTTTATCTGAATTTGTTAACATTTAAAAACATATTTTAAGTAAATAGAATTAAATCACATTCTTGTTTCCCTTTTGTACCCCCACTCCTCCCAGAGACCCCCCTTCAATTCCTACAATATCTTTTTTGTCATATTCCTTAAAATTTATAAAATATTATTATACAAATAAGTATTATAAAAGTTGTTTGATATAAAACAACAATCAATTTAACAATCTTATGTAGATGTTTGTCTACAGCAATAGTGAAAATACATTGTTCTCAATATAAATTTTAAATAACTCCAAACATTAACTGTATACTTCAAAATAATACATCACTACTGGTATTTTCCTAAATGAACATAAATATATAAAGTCTTTTTGTTTGTTTTGTATTTAGTAGAGTTTAAAATCTTGGCTCTTACTGTGGTACAAGCCCAAAATAAGAACAACTTTTAGACATTGGATTTCATTGTAATAAGGCTATACTTCAATGACCCTCACATCACCTAAGGATTTTACCTCCATCGTAGCTAAGCTGAGAGTTGATAGTTCTGCTGCACCAAGAAATGAATTGTAGGCTTGATTTTTGGATACAGACTTCCTGTTATGGTCAAAGCTATTTGACTTGAGTGAGTGACTTTATTCTCAGCCCACAGAGAACAGGTTACATTCATTTAAGAAATGGTGCAGGTATTAAGATGGTCTATCCATAAAGTCATTCACCAACTGATTGAATGAACAATGGTTCTGCTTGGAGGGTGGCATGGACATTGGGTGAGGGCAAGAATTTGGTTCATTAGCTGTGATAATTTGGAAAAGCATTCATCTCAAAGAAAGAGTAACTTATAAAGTCCTCTTCTTCAAACTTGATACAAGAATTACAAACTTCAGGCAAATCATTCAGTCTCACTCTTTGTTGTTCTCTTACAAGCCCCTTCCCAATTTAATTGTCTATGTTTCTTTTGGGTATATAAATACTTTTGAAATATATAAGCTGCTCTGAAAACCATAGTATAGTGTAAAGACATGAAATAAACAATACTACTAATAGAGAGGCTGAGATAGGAGAAGCAAGATTTCAAGACCCTTATGTTGTACACAGCAAGACACTATCACAAACAAACAAGCTGAAAGTACATATAGATTGTACAATGTTGGACCTATTTCTCCAATTACCAAATTAGAGAGACCATTGGATGACAATCAACAAATTTCTAATTCCACATATTATTAGACTTCAATCGATTAGGATATGTTGGTAATATTAATTTTCATATTAATATATTAATAAAAAGTAATTGTCACATTCCTGTTATTTTTTGTTGTTAGAGGTGGAATTAGGTTTGTGTGGATTTGTTGAAAGATTACCTTCTTGCTTCTTCTGGGGTGTAGTTTTGCTCCTTATGTTGATGTTTTCCCTCTATTATCCTTTGTAGGGCTGGATTTGTGGAAAGATATTGTGTAAATTTTGTTTTGTCAGGGAATATCTTGTTTTCTCCATCTATGGTAATTGAGAGTTTTGCTGGATATAGTAGCCTGGGCTGGCATTTGTGTTCTTGTAAGGTCTGTATGACATCTGCCCAGGATCTTCTAGCTTTCATAGTCTCTGGTGAGAAGTCTGGTGTAATTCTGATAGGCCTGCCTTTTATGTTACTTGACCTTTTTCCCTTACTGCTTTTAGTATTATTTCTTTGTTTTGTGCATTTGGTGTTTTGACTATTATGTGGCGGGAGGAATTTCTTTTCTGGTCTAGTCTTTTTGGAGTTCTATAGGCTTCTTGTATGTTCATGGGCATCTCTTTCTTTAGGTTAGGAAAGTTTTCTTCTGTAATTCTGTTGAAGATATTTACTGGTCCTTTAAGTTGGAGGTCTTCACTTTCTTCTATACCTATTATCCTTAGGTTTGGTCTTCTCATTGTGTCCTGGATTTCCTGGATGTCTTGGGTTAAGGTCGTTTTGCATTTTGCATTTTCTTTGACTGTTCTCTCAATGTTGTCTATGTTATCTTCTGCCCCTGAGATTCTCTCTTCTATCTCTTGTATTCTGTTGGTGATGCTTACATCTATGTTTCTTGACTTCTTTCCTAAGATTTCTAACTCCAGAGTTGTCTCTTTTTGTGATTTCTTTATTGTTTCTACTTCCATTTTTAGGTCCTTGATGATTTTACTCAATTCCTTCACCTGTTTATTTGTGTTTTCCAGCAATTCCTTAAAGGATTTTTGAGTTTCCTCTTTAAGTGCTTTTACTTGTTTACTTGTGATCTCCTGTAATTCTTTATGGGATTTTTTTGTTTCCTCTTTAAGGGCTTGTACCTCTTTACCTGTGTTCTCCTGTATTTCTTTAAGGGAGTTATTCATGTCCTTCTTAAGTTCCTCTATCAGCATTGTGAGATATGATTTTAGATCCAAATCTTGCTTTTCCGATGTTTTGGTATATCCAGGACTTGCTGAGGTGGGAGTACTAGGTTCTGATGAAGCCAAGAAGTCTTGGTCTCTGTTGGTAGGATTCTTGTGTTTGCCTTTCGCCATCTCTTGATCTCTAATGTTAGATGTTCTTGGTGTCTCTGACTAGAGCTTGTCCTGTCCCTGCTGCCCTGCAACTCCCCTGCGACTCGTGGGACCTGTGCCTCCCGGCTGGTCTGGCTTTAGAAAGTCACTGGAGAGAAAATGGCAGATCTCTCCTGAGTCCCTGGGTTAAGCACTCCCTGGAGGCAGGTCCTCCGATTGCAGGGAAGGGGCAGAGAGGGTCACTGATCCACCTCTGTCACTCAGAAGCTGAGAGGATCCTCGAGACTTCTTTGTTGAAAAGTGAAATGAGCTGTTCATCTTTGGTGGTTTTCATGTCTGCATGTAATGACTAGGAGGTGATGCTGTAGTCATCTTTTGACCAGAAAGAATTGAATCATTAGTTCAGCAGATAAATATGGAAGAGTTTAGCAATCTACATGAGGGTTTGCCACTGGAAGCCCATGGTATCTTGACTGATACTTTTAAAAAATGCTGGGCCAACTTTTCAGGAAAAATAGTAGTGATTTGGGGGAAGATAGAAGTCAGTCTATAAGGCTTCATCTTCCTGTCCATCCATCCATCCATGATCCACTCATCCGTGCACCTATGCAACCATGCATGTATATTTTCAATATTAATCAAATGCCTGAAATGCACTATGGATTTTGGTGAATGCTAGAAGTCATGAAAATAAATTAGAAGTAGTCCTTGATCTTCGCATAGTCTGGATAATAGGTGATATATAATAATATGAAAAAGTAAACCCTGTAAAACAGCAATCTACTGAATGGCTTGGGAGGGTAATGAGCTCTTGTCTCCGGATCAGAGTTAAGTAAGGACATAACAAAAATGAACAGAATGTGGTCAGTCTATGTCCTAAGCTGGAAACCTGAAGAAGCAAGTGTAGCAGGGGAAAAAAAAAACATCATTGCAAACCAAAATACAAATCCATTCTGAGAGCAGGCTATTTGTAGATGTACTTTGTCAGAGGTGAAGCCCAGAGAAAAGTGAACTAGAAAAGAGGTTAGTTTATTTAGCTCCTAGAAGAAAAAGAAGGAGAACTTGAACAGAAGGGCTAGAGGTCCACTAGGAGAATAGTCCTTGCTTCTAAGTTACAATCGTCCTGCTTGTGCCCAAGAACCTTCCAATGAAACCAAAGAGGTGACCGCTCTTACCGAAGTCTTCATGATTTCTTCTCTGGCTCTGATAGACAGAATCAGTTACATATTTCCTTCTATCTAACTTGGTCCTAAATGTGCATTTGTGTTATATAAACCTTTACTTAAACAGTTATCTGCTGCATGTGTGGTCCAGTTTGGAGGATAAGATGAGGAGATGAATACTAGACTTAAGAGTTTACAAGGTGTAAGGGAAAGCAGACATAATAGGATTATAAAGAGGCATGCATCTAGTTAAAATTATTGAAAGGTATAGGGGGAGAGGTTGGCTGGGAACAGATAACAGGTTATTTTTCTATTGCAGGACAAGTAACAAGGGTTTTCTGTCTGGGAAAACTTTTCAAGTAGAAGGAACCTCAAAGACAAGGAGCCCCAGTCAAAATAGCTAAGGTTAGAATTTCTAAGGTTAGAAGAAATCATGAAATGATGAGTGGACCTAGTAGAAAACATTGAAGCAGAGACGGGGCCGCTCATGAGTCAGCAAAGTTCTCACTTGCCATTTTTAGGAGCCTGAATATTATTCATCCTGCATTTCCTGAGAGTCCACATACAATGAAATGAAGCACGGCATCTTCTCAGGACAGTGTGTGTATCGATGGAGGGGACAGACATGGAGATCCATAGAAATGCTAATGTGTATAGAGCCCTACCTGTGCTAACATTGTCCAGACTATCTTACAGTCCTCACAACACCCAGTGAAATAGAAACTGTGGAGTGGGCTTTGCAGAGGGCAGACTGAAGCATAGGCATGTTAAGTGTCCTTCCCAAGACCTTATTATAGATGAAATGTAGCAGGGTCCGAGTTCAAATTTTGGCTTGTTGGGTTTCAAGATGACTATAACATGGAAATTTGAAACCTCAATGGAATGTTACTTAACTCAAGTTGGGGTCAACAAAGACTTCCTTAGAGAATCGATGCATGCAATCTTCCAAAACTTACATGAGGCAGTAAAAGTTGGCCGTAAGAAAAGTTTGAGTGGGGCATGAAAGCTGGGAGCTAGCTCCCTAATGGCAGTACCAGGTATTGGTTTAGCCACTGTTATGAGGCAAGGAAAAGCAGAGATGAGCCTGGAGTAGGAATCAGATCATGGCTTGTCTCTGAAAGAGAAAGCTGGATATTGTCTAGCCTAGCTTGTTTCATGGACATCAGTATAAATTCATCATCATTACATCACCATTACCTTGGTTGACGCTAAACACAGATGTCAATCCAAAGGAAGTGAGAGATAGTTTATTCTTATCTAACATGATTGAGTATGGCCTAGAGACATGGGTTCCTGCTTTCCCAAATGACACACCTTGCCGCCATGTCAATTTGTGTATAAGGTGATATAATATCACATATCATATATCAATAGTCATTTATCAATGTACTCACCAAAGACATTGATGAGGACAGTAGATAGACAAGTAAAGGCAACGCATGAGGGAGGCAGACTCTGTAAGAGGCTTCAGATACTTTCTCATGGCATTCTTAGCTCTGTGCAGGATGGAAGTGAATGATCTTCTAATTTTATACATTTCAAAAATTTTAACCTGGTAGTTGAAAAGATGTTTAGATCAGATACAGGGTGGGTGATAAATGTCTAATAAAAGGCATCAAAGATATCCCCTGAAAGATGTGACTCTATGTCGGATACTCCAACTCACTAGAACTACAAGTCATAGTTAGCCAGTCAACCTCCAGTCTCCAGTGTAGTTGTGGCCTTTTCAGGAAGCTTCAGTTCATACCCTTTATCCTCACAACACATCTACATGTTGAGACCACCATCCATCTAGTTGCCAGACCCTGAGGATCATCCTTAATGCCATCCACCTTGTTCAATGAATCAACACTCAAAGAGAATCTGTTATGTACCTTGAATACACTGAGAGTCCTCTTTGGAAGCTCCAGTTTTCCACCCAGAAGCCATGGAAATCTCCTGAGAAGAATTCAGATGTCTACTCTGTTCTGCATTCTCCAATGCCTCGGCTTACGTTTCAGAAAAACAGCCCAAGAGCTTACTGTGACTGGTGAGCCTCTGCCCTCCTCTCCAAGTTCTCCTCACCCTCTTATCCCTGGTCCACTTG